>PVKE010007267.1:0-51302 GCA_004027555.1 Craseonycteris thonglongyai | reverse complement strand
AAGGCACGGGGAGGAATACAAGCAGGGGGAGGGCACAGGGGAGGGCATGGGGGAGGGCACAGGGAGGAATACAAGCAGGGGGAGGGCACCGGGACAGCACGGGGGAGGGTAATGGGGGAGAGCAAGGGGGAGGAATACAAGCAGAGGTTAAGGTCAGCCACTGAGCCTGGCCTGGAGCTGGGACCGTAAGGGCTCTTGAAACCTAAGGAGAAACAGAATTCCCTGCAGGACTGATAAGTACAGACTGCCCCCCACCCCCAGTATCTGTTCAGTAGGTGTAATGGACTGAATGTCTGTGGCCCCTCACATTCACATGGTGAAGCCTTAACCCCCAGTGTGATGGTGTTTGGAGGCAGGGACTGTGGGAGGTGATTAGAGTTCGATGCGGTCATAGGGTGGGCCCTGGGTTACTGCCAGCTCCCCTGCTGGGGGCCTAGAATGACTCCCCTCACAGCCCCTCAGAGCCTTGAGCAGGGGAGGGGGCAGGGATCAGGGTGGGGCTTGGCCTCTTCCCTCCAGGGCTGCCCCATCCTGGGCAGGGGATGCCGACCCTCCACCCCTCACCTACCTGGACTTCTAAGGGCTGTGAGCAGAGTGCAAGACTACGGGGTTGCCTCCTCGGCTTACACAGGGACTCAGGACATCACTGAGGCCATCGCTTGTTTCATGGGCAGGCTCCTCTGCACCCACATCTTGGCTGAGACCAGAAAAACCCTATGGCTTAGAGGGAGCGATTGGAGAGAACGTCCCACCTCCCATCGCAGGTGAAGCCCGAGTCTCATTACACTGCAAGCTGGCTGACTCAGACCCTAAGCAGTTAGGAGTGCCAGGCCTCTCTAATGAAGCAGCCGGCCCCTCTCCCCGCCCACCACGGCCCTCCCATAATGAGCAGCCTGGGCCTGTGGGCCCAATATGGGGGGACACTGAGTGAGGGCCCACATCATGGGCTCCACCCGCACGCTTGTTCTCGGATTGCTGCCAGGGCTTTTGCAGAAGACGGTTTCCTGTAGCCAGGAGTGCCCAAAGCCTGCCCCTAGGCCTGGATTGGGACACATACCATGTGCCAGATCTCCCCAGGACCCCTTCAGGGCAGCCGACCCAGGCCCCCAGGCCTCCAGGGACCCAGGGCTGTGGGTCACTGAACAAGGTGAGGAGGTGGAAGGCAGAGAGAGAAACAAACAGGGAGGCACCCCAGAAACTGGTGAGCCCAGAGTGGAGGGCTCCTGATGCCCCTGGTTAGGCCAGTACCCTGTAAGCACTCAGTCAGACCCCCAAGGCTGGCTCCATAACCCCCACCACAGCTGTAATCATCCATCCATCTCATTTAACACCTCCTCCCCAGACGGCAGGGATCTGTGTGTCTTTACGCTGTATCTGTTGTCCCTGCGTACAGCAAATATTTGTTGGCTGGGTGAATGGATGACAGTGTCCTTTCCTACCAAACACCAGAGAGCCCCTGCAGGGGCATCTGAGGCTAAGTCTAGGCCTCCTGATTATCCAGGGACTTGGCTCCTGAGTGACCACACCTGGCAGAGTGGCCCCAGGGTGTCTGTGTGATCATCTGTGATCACCTTCTGGTGGGCCCAGGGTCTCAGCACCTGCCCACTCTAATCAAAGGCAGCTTGGCTTTTAGAGAACTCCTCATTCCAACAAGCCCCATCCCCTCCACGATCTCAGCTCTGTCCCATGTCTTCAGGTCCCCCTGATCTTGCCCCTGACCCTCCTCCAAGGTCCCCGGTTCCAAAGTCAAGTCTGATGTCATCTCTATTCCTTCTTTCAGCACTCCTCCCTGCCCTCAGGGTCTGCATCCTCAGTCAGGAGCTTGCGCAGCCCATTTGCAGCCATGTACCTCTGTTGTGCTCTGCTTCCCTGCCTGGGATGCCCTGAGCTCTGCTCCCGGCCTCCAAGAAGCCCTCAGGAGTCAGCTCCTCCAGGCAGCCCTCCCGGTTGCTCTCAGTTCTGAAACCATGGTCTCAGGCATGGTCAGTGTCACTCTAGAGAACACCGTCTTTCCACGCTGACCATTAGGACCTGAGGGAAGTGGCTGTTTTCTGACACGTCTGCTTTTGGGTTCCCCTAACCCAGAACCAGCTCCCAGCAGGCTGAATCTGTGACTGAGTGTTAGTTTCATATGAGGAACTTACACAGAAACTGAGTGGTTTGGGTTCCCTGCTGGCTCAAGACACCCACTGCTGGAGAGCTACAAAGGCTCCAGAGAGTTTATATGAATGATAAAGAACATGGGACTAATTGGGGAACTCCAATTTTAAGTTCAAGAAAACCTGAACTTGAATAAGGAGAATGCGGGGTGCTATGGGCCGAACTGCATCTCATCACAATTCTTATGGTGAAGTCCAAACACCCAACATGACTCTATTTGGGGACAGGGTATTTAGTAGATAATTAAGGTTCAATGAGGTCCCGAGGGTGGGGCCCTGATCTGATAGCACTGGCGTCCTTATTAGAAGTGGAAGAGAGACCAGAGTTTTCTCTGCATCATGTGAAGACATAGCGGGAAGGTGGTATCTGCAAGAAACGAAAAGGTGGGGAAGCCGGGATGGCTCAGCGGGGTTAAGCGCTCGCTTTGCAGCACCGGGGTCTGAAAGATCGAATCCCGGCCCCCGCCTGTGAGGACCCATATGCTGAACTGGGGTGTGCTTCCCATGCGGGAGGCACCCAGTTTGGCCCCCAGCTCACAGGGGTGTGCCTCCCATGCATAAATGTTAAAAAAAAAAAAAAAAGACATGAAGGAGGCTCTCACTAGAAACTCAACTGGCCAGTACTTAATCTTGAACTTCCCAGCATCTAGAACTCCGAGAAATAAATGTCTGTCGTTGAAGCTGCCCAGTCTGTGGTATTTTGTTATGGCAGCCCGAGCTCACTAACATGGGATGTCACTAAACCTCTTCTGAGACATATGAGCGGTCACTCCATTCTTTATAGCACATGGGTAGTCTGAACAGCCAGGACCCTGACGTGGATTAAAAATAACAGCAATGACAAGAAACGGACCCGATACTCTGTGAAGGGCTTCCCTGCATTAGCTCCTCCACCCCCCACACCCAGACAGTGAGGACATGAGCTTTATGATCCCCATTTACAGACGAAGAAACAGAGGCTCAGACAGGTTAAGTGACCTGTACAAGGTCACTGCACTGTGGCCGAGCTGGGATCCCAATCCACGTCTGAGCAGGACCAGCACTTACTGGCAAGCTAAGTGGCAGCACTTACTGCACCCACTCGCTGTGCAGCGTAGACCAAGTGACCTCTTGCCTTGGCCCAACTGCATTCTAGGACCTTCCTTCCTCCCTAGGGCTATCAATCATACCCTGTCACCCCTCCTTGTCTGCTTATAATACACCGAAGAGACCGATTCTCTTAGCACATGGCCCTGTCCCTATGCTGCCTTGTGTCCAGCTCCATCCATCACCTCCCAAGGACAGCCATTGCCACCTAACTTGTCTCCCGCTTTCACTCAATGATCCCTGCAATCCACTGGCCAGACAACAGCAAGGTGCAGCTCTTTGAAACAAATCAAATCATGTCACGCCCCTGCCAAAAATGTTCCACTGGCATCCCATTAAACGTAGAATCAAATCTCAACTCCTGACCTTGACTTGCGAAGCTCTGTATGGGCAGCTGTGCACGCCTCTCGCTCTCTCTGCCCCAGATGCCTTCATGGTTTCTGCCTCAGGGCCTTTGTGCGTGCTGTTCCCTGTGCCTAGAACACTTGTCCACCCAGACCTTCTTGGGGCTGGCTCTTGCTTGTGCTCAGGTCTGAGCTCAGGGAGGCCCTTCCAGTCAGACTCTATCACACGGCGCTGTTTTAATTCACTTCAGAGCCCTCAGAGCTACTAGACATTCCTTTATGGCTATTTATTTGTTTGCTGTTTCTCCTTTCCAACTCTGGAAAATGATCTCCACGAGAGCAAGGATTTGATCTGTCTTGTTCCTGGTCCTGCCAGCACCTAGAGCAGGGCCTGCCCTCCGCGGGCCCTCTGCTATTTGCAGAATGAATGAATGACACAATCTTCTTGAGGATGGATGAAGAAACGCCCCGAAATGCCTGTCATTCAGCTGTGGCCACAACTAACATGCTGTCCCACTTTTATCCAGGAACAAGTCCCCTCAGAAACTCAGAGGGCTCCTCACCCTGCGCCCAAGCCAGGGCCAAGTCCTCATCCTGTTGCAAAATAGGAACAATTGCAAACGAAAGTGTCCTCGGGACCAGCCCAGTGCTCCAGGGTTCCATGGGGTGGGGGTGGCAGGAGCGTCTGGAAGAGCATTTTCTCCCACCCCCACACCCAGTGAGGTTCCCCCCGCCCCGGGAATGCCACTGTGGCCTAGAGAATGGCTCTCCAGGAACCAGCTGGCATTAACCCTTCAGCGACAGCCCCAGACTCTTCCAGGGGAAGGAGCTGGGGTTCTGTTCACCCTCATCAGGGTCCTGCAAACCTGAACATCTCCAGCAGCAGTGGGGTGAGGGGCAGAAGGAGGGAACAGGCAACAGTAACAAACTACAGCCCCACCTGCCAGGCACTGGGAGCAAGACACTCGGGGTCCCTGTGTCCACGACCTCTGCTGCCGTCTAGCCCAGGACCCGGGGAGGGAGAAGCTGGCCCACAGTGCCCACGCCCTTCGTGATACCCAGGCGCCTGTATACCTCCACAAGTTAATCCCCATTCCTCAGCCCAGTTCACCATATGTCACAGAGCAGGGGGAAAAAATCTCTTAGCTGAAACCCTGGCTTTCCCACTTATTAGTTGTACATCTGAACCTCTTCACACCTTGGTTCTCCCATCCAGCTTTTGAATGCCACTGAAGATGCCCTTGTCAAGGCTGCCAATGGCCAAGCCCAGGCTTCTGTTTTTGACTTCTTCATATTTTACAGTCCTTTCAACTCTTACCAGCCAACCCCTAGTGTAACGTCCGTTAATTCTTCCCAGAATTTACTGAAATCTTGTTTACGTGATCATTTTTGATCAAATGTTTTGGTTCCCCCACCCAATGGAATGTCAAGAGAGAAGGTTCTTTCTCTGTCTTGTTCACCAAAATAACTCAGGGCTTAAAATAGTGACTGGCACGTGGAAGTTACTTGAGTAATGGTTCCAGTGTAATTAGAGTGAAAGACTGGAAGTAGAGTAAAAGGGTAAAAAAATGGAAGGCATGGTATCTTGGGAACAGTGTCTCTAATGTGGGAGGGCAGCGAAGGGAGGTCCCACAATTAGAGCCGTGAAGCAACCAATCTAAACTCGAGCAGGAATAAGAAGGGAGTCCGGCAGGGGAAAAGTATGCTCCCTGCAATAGAGAATAAAATTGATGCTAAATCATCTCAAGGTCTGGAAGGCATATTATCTAGTCTTTGGTCAATAAGAAAAAGAAAGGCAATTAAAAACTCCAGGAAAACCTAAAAGTTACTATAAGACGTGTCGCACTTAATATGAAACCATTTAATAAGTGGCAAAAGTTAGGACAATCAGTAGAATATAATAAGAACAGGAGAAAATCCATTTGACCTGCGAAGACCATTCCCATTTGAGGATAAGGATCCAGAGAACAGACAGAATAGGAAGTGCAATCCTAGCTCGCTGTTTGGCCCTGAGAGAATTGTATTTACTTAATAACAACTCATAACATTGACTGAGTGCTTCACATGCCAGACAAGTTTTAAGAGCTTTGCATATACCATTTAATCCTCACAACTCTCTAAGGCACATAATATCATTATCCCTATTTTACAGATGACGACAATACGGCATGAGATATTAAACGACTGTTCTGAGGTCAGATGGCTGGTGGAAGAGCTATCGTCACAGGTCCACTCTCCAGGACCAGCCCTCGAAACCAGGCCATGTGACCTGCAGGTTCCCATCCGCCTTGCGAAGAGGCACAGAACACCATGTGCTGACACGTGTATGCACAAACACACACGCATGCCTGGGAGGCAGGCTGCAAAGCCACAGTGCGGCGGTGGGGCCGGTCCAGGCTGAGCCGCCCGAGGGGCAGGGCCAGAGCAGGGTCTTACCTTCCTGCAGTCTTTGCAGAACACCGATGAGCTGCCCAGGAAGCCCAGCACCTCCCCGCAGAGCAGGCACTGGGAGAGGCCATTCCCCATCACGTTGCGCTGCATGGTCTCCAGTCGCTCCACCAGCCGCCTGTAGCACAGGACACAGGGTCAGATGGAATGTGCTTCCATCCCCAACGTGACCGCTGCCCAGACACGGCCACCATGAGGCCCCAGTGCTTTGCCAAGCCCCATGGACTGTTTCCTTAGCTGGGGTACTGTTCCCCTGGCTAACACCTACTCCTTCATTTACTCGCCAATATTCACTGAGCGCCTACGGCATGCCAGACACTGGGATTACTGTAGCAAACAAGCCAGAGACAGACATGGTCCCTGCTCTTAAGGAACGTATGTTCAATAAAGGGAGAAAGTCCAGAAATAAGTAAACAAGCAAACTGACTGTAGAGGAATAAAATGAAGTGGGTGGGGGGAGAGGCTGAGGGGGACTGGGGCATGTTAGACGGCCATCCAGTGAAGGCCTCTCTGAGCTGAGCTAAAGGATGACAAAGATCAAACCCCATGAAGAGCTAGAGGGGAAGCATTCCAGGCCGAGGGAACAGCAAGAGCCAAGGTCCGGGGTGAGGAAGGGCCCTGTACATGAGAATGGTAAGAAGGCCGGTGAGGCTACGGCTTGTAAATGAGCCAGGAGCTGGGCTAAAAGAAGGCAGAGGGGTGAGGACTCTGGTTACATGGCTTTTATAGGTCACAAAATGGAGTATGGATTATTCTCTGAGATCATTGTGAAGCTCCTGAGGAATTTCAAGAAGACAGCGGTTTGATCTGAGTGACATTTTTAAAAGCTCACTCAGGATTACAGGGGGACGGGAGGTGGGGAAGCCAGCAGGAGGGGGCGGGAGGTTCAGGGAGGGGAATGGAGGCTCTGACAGGCTGTAGTTAGTTCAGAGGCAGCGTGGAGGGAGGTGGGGAGAGAGGAGGTGGGAGAGATCCAGGATGGAGCAGAAACTTTTCATTTGAGCAACTGGCCAGACGAAGACGCTGGAGAAAGCAAGAACCCGTCACTGAACCTGTGATGCTGAGTGTCCAGGAGCCTTCCCTGAACCTCACTAAGCCTGCCGCTGGTTTCCCTCCTTGGGGTCCCCAGGCCCCTCAGCCCACTGTGACCCCAGTTTCATGACAACTTGTCATGCATCACTACCATCTCCAAAACACTGGAAGCCCCTTCTGTTTAGTTGGCCGCTGCAGCTCCAGTGCCAGTGGCCACTCAGTGAAAATTCTTGAATGAATGAAGGACAGTGTGTGAATACAGTCTCTCTAATTGTCACAACCGCCCAGTGAGGTAGATGCTAGCCCCCCACCCCCATTTTAAAGATGAGAAGACTGAGGCTCAGAAGATATGAAGTCACTTGCCAGGGTCACACAACTGTAAGACGTGGAGCCCAAGCCCATACCCAGGCCCCACTCTCGTGGCACCTCACACCCTTCCTTGAAGTGGTGAGGCCCTTGCACAGGGGCCGCGGGAGAGCAGGCGGGGCACTGAGGCTGCCTCTACCTGCAAGCCCTTCATCAAGCACTGCTGACTTCCACGGGGGTCACCGTCCCTTCCCAGGGACCCGCAGGGCCTCGGGAGCCAACCCAGCTCTAGTCTTGGCCTCACCCACTTGTTCTCAGGGACCCCTGGGCAACATAAAGCCACAGCAAGGTTAGGTGGGGGAGGGGGCAGCAAAAGACAGACAAGTGGGTTGGACCTAAACCCTTTTTGAAATACAATGATGGTATGATAATAGGTCGGTACTGTTGAGGCAGCTACGTGAATTGTGTGGAGAGCCGTGGTCCTTAGTAATGGCGCTTTCACTTTCTAGGACTGCATTTCTGCAGTGTCTGACTTTTAAAAATGATCATATAGGGAGAACCCGGATGGCTCAGTGGGTTAAGCGCTCACTATGCAGCCTCAGGGACTGAGGATTGAATCCCAACCCCGGCCTGTGCGGACCCATATGCTGAACTGGGGAGTTCCCCCAGTTCAGTTCTCACCGGGGTGAGACCCCGGCCCAGTTCCTGCCCTGTGCAGCCCTGCCCACCTGTGGAATGAAACTGTGTGGAAAAACCAATGATGTGCAACTATGGAGACTGTTCTGGGACTTCCCCCTTCTCTCTGTCTCTGTATCTCTCTCTCTGTCAAAAACAATAAAAATAAATCTTTAAAATGATCATATATTTAATAGAAAAAGATAAACAGGAGAAGAACAAGATCAGACTCAAATAAACTGCCCAAGGCAACACACTCCATTTGTGTCTTCCCACTGGTGCTTTTCTGTGTTTTTCATATTTTAGAGGAAGTAGGAGTTGCTTTTGTAATTAAACAAACAAACCAAAAGACACGACAAAGCTGTGTGAAGACCAGGAGTTGGCTCTGGATGCCGGAGGCCAGGAGAGCCTAGAACAAGTGGGGGAGTGTCTCCTGTTGGGAATCTTTGATGGGATGAACCAAGTTCAGCCTCGACTGAAATCCGTCCCCGCTGGACCCTGCAGAGGGTGGAGCTGAACGACGTCTACCGTGTTTCGCCACCCTCATTAGTCCTCCCCGCAGCCTGGGACCCACACCTCAGCCACTATGCCCATCTTACAGAGGGGTAGACGGAGGGCTGACGGGCTGGGTTTCCTGTCTCCACTCCAAGGGTGTCCAGGCCGAGTGGACTCACTCCCCATGGTAAACGCCAGCCTTAGGAGCGGGGCACCAGCCCGCAGCCCGCTACGGCCCGAGCACCCAGCCCCAGCCCCTTACCCGATCCTCTGCTGCTCCATCACGTCCAGCTGCTCCGCCCTCTGGATGACCTGCAGGATGGCGTCCACCTCGGCCGCGCTGAGGCACTGGCTCTTCCTCTGCTTCTCTGTCTGGAAGGTGTGCACAGACCAGCCCGTCTGCAGCCTCGAGGAAACAACACAGAGGCCGTGAGGCCGCCCCCCGTGAGAGCCCCACACCTCGCCTCCACCACGAAGTGCCCCGCAGAACCGGGGGAGGGGGCCGGCTGGGGGCAAGGAGTTCCGGGGACAGGGCAGCCGTGAGGCCCCCGTGCCGGCTCCGCCACCCTCAGCTCCTGGGGAGGCAGCAGCGGGGAATGCGCCCGCTGCGAATACGGAGGGCACTGCCACGCACGCGAGGTTAGCGGGGAGGCCAAGACTATCAAGAGGAGAACCTAGATCTGAGTTACATGAGAAAGTGAGGTGGCTCAACAAGACAAGGAGCAAGTGTGGAGAGGCTGTGGACAAAGAGGAATCCTCAGACACTGCTGGTGGGAAGTGAACTGGTACAGCCACTGTGGAAGGCTGTGTGGAGATTCCTCAAAAAACTAGGACTGGAATTGCCATATGACCCAGCAACCCCTCTCCTGGGTATCGCCCCAAAAAACCTGAAAACTTTAATCCATAAAAATACATGTACCCCTATGTTCAGCACAGCACTGTTCATGGTGGCCAAGTCATGGAATCAACCAGAGTGTCCTCTGATAGGTGACTGGGTAAGAAGATGTGGTACATTTACACAATGGAATACTACTCAGCGATAAGAAAAGATGAAGTACAGCAATTTGTGACAACATGGACAGACCCTGAAAACATCTTATTAAGCGAAATAAGTCAGACTGAAAGAATCAAGAAACAAATGACCTCACTTATAGGTGGAATATAAAACTGAAAGGAACAACGAAACAAAGACTCACGGACACAGTCAGTAGTTTAGTGGTTACCTGAGGGTGAGGGGGGCGGTGGGGGGAGAGCTGGGGGCAGAGTAGGGAGGGGGCATCAAATACATGGTGATGGAGGGAGAGCTGATTCTGGGTGGTGAGCACATAATGCCATGTATGGACAGTGTAATGTAGAATTGTACACCTGGAAACAATGTAATTTTTTTTTTTTTAATATATTTTATTTATTTATTTATTTTTGACAGAGAGCGAGAGAGAGAGATACAGAGATAGAGAGAGAACTGAACTGGGGGAGCTCCCAGTTCAGCATATGGTTCTGCACGGGCCGGGGCCGGGATTCGATCCTCGGTCCCCGGAGCTGCAAAGTGAGTGCTCAACCCACTGAGCCATCCCGGCTTCCCCAACAATGTAATTGTTAATCAACTAATGTCACCCCACTAAATTTAACAATTAAAAATAAATAAATAAATAAAATTAAAAAATGCAATGAAAGTGAGGTGGAGCTGACTGTGGATGAGGAAAGAACTGTAATTAGGTAAAAATGGACCTTGAGGATAAAAGGAGATCCACAGGATTTTGGAAACTAGAGGGTTCAAGGGCAGGAGGATAACAGCTGCATGAGAGGAGGTGGCTGGGGCGGGCCAGATGGGGGCGCTGGGGCGGGGTGGGGCGCGGCTGGGCGGGGTGGTGCCCAGGGGTCTCAGCTGTCTCCACTCCACTGGGCTGCAGGACGGGTGGGTCCTGAGGCTGATGCCAGGGGCTGAGGGGAGGAACTCAAACATGATCTATTTTTCTGGACGAGGAAGGAGTAGTAGCAGCAGACCAAGCCCCAAGCTCCCTGCCCGAGGTCCCTGCTTTGCCCAGACACCCTGTGCCTGGTACCGGGAACAGAGATGGACAAGATGGCAGTCACAGCTTTGAAGAACTACTACATGCTGGCGAGACATATGCCCAATCCATCACACACGCATGTATTTAATGAAAAGTTACAGGAGCTGTTCATCCAGGCTGACTGTCTGTGATGCCAGGCTCGTCAGCTGCTAGAGACGTGCGGGGTGGACACAGGGGCCTCAGGAGGTCGGATGAATAAGGGGCACTGACCCGGGCGGCAGCACTCGCCCACCACCAGCCCCAGTGGCCGTGTCTCCTCACCACCTCACTCTGGGCCCGCCCTCACTGCGGGTTCCACGGACCCCTCCCACCAGACACCCTGCAAGGCAGGGCTCAAAGCTCAGGAGAGGAAAGAGGGGCAGCTAGATGGCTCCGTAAGGCAAGCCAGGAGTCAGCAGGCCTCCTGGCCCAGGGAGCTGCCACCAAGGCTGCTGACAGCCCAGCCAGGCTCCCCCAGGGCCTCAGCTCCTGCCTCCATCTGCTCACCCACCAACCCCCGACAGTTTATTTTCTCATTGACCCCCTCCCCAGACTCCCCTGTCTGGTCAGGCCCCGACTCCCACTGGGCCTCTTATCTCCTTGCAGGGGGCTGACACAAGCTGCTAACACAGACGGGCTGCAACCCCCGAGGAAGCACCTTCAGTGGCCGCCAGCACCTGTCTGCACACGCTGCGTAGGGTGCCCTTGACCCCGGCTCCCTGGCCTCACAGCGTACGGCTTACCAACAACTGCTCCTAGTCCCCTGCGCTCTGCACCGTGAGCTGCCTTCAGACGGCTGCTCATGCTGTTTCCTCCACCGGGAGCCACTGCCCCTCTCCCTAAGCCCTCTTTCCTGGGCTCAGTATTCTTTTTAAAGACTTCTCTGAGACGTGCTCTTCACCAGGGGGCCTTTGCCTTGATCCTCTCCAAGATGGGTTGAGTCCATTCTCAGAATTTCATAAGACCGGGGCATAGCTCCATCACTGGACTTAAACATTATACTGAGGCGAGTTGGGGCCCTCTGTCTGCTCTCCAGAATGTGAGTGTCTGGAGGGACAGGCCCTGCCCCATCTGGCCCCTGCCCACCTCTCCATTCTCCTTTCACCTCACTCACTCTCTGCATTCAAGTCAACACTGGCCCCCTGCCAGGCTCTCTACATGCCATGCTCCTTCTACCTCAGGGCCTTTGCACATGCTGTTCCTGCTGCCTAGAAGCTCCACCCCCACATTTCCACCTCACATTTCCCCCTCCTCCAGAACTCAACCTGAGCATCACACTCTCCTGAAGCCTCTCCTAACCGCCAGATTCAGTGACCACCCCTTATCCCCTCACTGCTTGTTTCCTGTCAAAGCACATGGGTAATTATGTGTAAAGTGCTCACTTCTCCCTAACAGGACCTTAGGGTGACAGATCACGCTGGTCTTGTTTGCTGTGGTGCAACCAGTTCCTGGCACACAGTTTAGAAAACGTGTGATGGTGGCTGGAGGACTGGAGGACAGACCTGAGCTAGAGCCAGGAAGGCAGGGTCCTGGCTCCCAGAGGGAGCCTGGTGCAGCATTCGGATATGGAGCTCTGTAGTACTCTCCTTTACGAAGCCTGGCATGACAAGGAGCCCGGCATGACAAGGCAGCATGCCCTGGGGAGGAGATAAAAGCATTTGCTCTTCTAAAAGGTGTTACAACAGCTTCTGGCTGCTGCGTGCAAGACAAGGTCAGGGAGAACTGATGGGAATATAGAGGGGTAGCCAGGGGTCACACCGGGCCTCCTATGAGAACACGGCTCTGCCTGGCCCCCTGCCTGGCCCCCGTGTCCAGCCAGGGAGGTCATGTCATCTTGCCTGGCATCAGAGGAGGGAGGGAGAGGGGCTGGTTTCCTCCGTGGTCTCTCCTCCTGCCGGGGCTGAGCCATCCCAGTGAGAGGAACAAATTAAGAGTCAGGCAAAGATTTCTGCAAATAACGCCGGACTCCGCTCTTCTCGGGCGGATCGGATTAATTTTTCTCTCCCACTTTGATGTTTCAGCTCTGTGTCCCTACAGGCTCATGACATCTAATTGCAATTTTTTTGAACTTGGTCCCCTTTGGGAAATGCTGGTTCCTGTAATTGGCACAACTCGATGAAGGGGACTCTTGGGCTTATTGGACACTGAGGTGCCCTCAACTTCCCGGAGTGACAAGGAGACAGGAAGGCAGGAGAGGCACCTGGGAGCCCCTCTTCTGTCACAGGGGACAGTGGGTGGAGGTGGCCTGAACAAATTGAAGCTGAGGGGGTCACCGGGCTGAGGGACAAGAAAACCAGGACCCCAAGGGGACAAGACAAAACCAGAGAGACCCTGGCAGGAGCGTGGAAAGGCCTGGGGAGGCCCCCAGGCTGGCTTGTATGTCACAGGGGACGGCCCTTCATACACTTGGCAAGCCTTCAGCCTTCACCCTGTCCTGTCAGTGCCAGACACTCAGCTGTGACGTGGGCCTCCAGAGATCAAAGGCTCCCCCCCTCCAGGGGCTCAGCGACCGAAGGCTCAGCAACAGGGGAGGTGTAGGTTCATAACAGAGAAGGCCAAGAAAGCGGGCCGGCTCCCTGCAGCCTGTTGTTATAGAAAGAGGGTAAGTGCGGGTGTCAGAAGGAGCTGGGCGGGGGTTCCAGCCCTGACACTTAAGTGACTTGGGCCAGGAGCCCAGCCTCACTTTCCTCACTTGAGAAATGGGTATAAACTCCATATGATGGTTCAAAGAGTCATGGCTGCTCAGGGCCCAGCTCAGGGCCCGGAGTGTGGTGCTTCTTAGGTAGGCACCTGTCTCCAAATTTCTCTCTCTGGATCCTCAGGACAGCATCTTAGCAAAGAAAGGAGGGGGGCAGGGAGGGAAGGCCTGGCCGGGCCTGGGAGGTACTCACTTGGCTCGAAGGGCAAGCTGCCGATCATTGGGGCAGACCCACTGGTCGCTCCCACTGCCAAAGATGGTGTCGGCCATGCTTGGAGCACCCCGCCAGGGTGGGGGTCACATCTGAGGTGAGAAGAGCAAAAAGGAAGAAGTCGTCATTGGTTGGGGTACAGATGGCAGACAGGGTCCCTCAGGCTGAAAACACTGGCGCTGCCAACTTCTCCCCAGACCCCTCTGCCGATGCTGGAATATCATCATCAGAATTGTTCCTCCAGCTAAACGCTGTTCCCTCCAAGCTCCTCTTGCAAACGGCTTGTCATTCTGGGAGGGGTAGCGAGGTGGGTCACGCGGCTAAGTGACAAGATCGAACATAACTGGCAGGATGTTCAAGGGTTACACTCAGAAAGAAGAGGCAACTGCAATAATTTTCAATTTAGCTGGCAAGCCCCCATAGGGCATTGGATGCTTGCTCCCTCCAAGTACGGCCCCTGCTGTGTTAGCACGTGGCCTGTAGGCGGGGCCTGGGCAGGGCTGGGGGTGGGGGTGGCAAGACAGCCTGAGCTTCGCAGTGTGGGGGACCAGCCTCTGCCCCATGTGCACGGGGGAGGCTGGAGCAGCCACCCTCCTCAGCTTGGCTCACGAGGTCTTCACAGACTGCTCCCCAAGAGGCTCCGCCCAAGGCCACAGTGGCCTCCAGAACAGGAAGGAGGGCACAAACACAGGGGACGTTGGCCACCAGACTTCAGTGAAAACGGCACCTTGGAAGCCTTGTATCGAGGCGACCCGGCTCTGGAACCTCCCGGTGCTGTTATGTGTACAGTGTGACTTAGCCGGCTTTCTCCTTGCCACCAAGGGCATGTGTTGGGGTGAGAAAATATGTGGGTGGGGGTGAGTTTGAGGGAATCTCAACCCCAGAGCAAAGACAAGGAGCTGCAGTGAGTTGTCCATGCTACCCCTCGTCTAATCCCATCTGGCCCAGTGGTTCCTAAACACAGGACTCCTTTATACTCATAACAGTTCCTACACTTGGAGATTAGCTGCAGCTCCTCAAATGTTAAGCAGAGTTGCCATACGACCCAGGAACTACTACTGCTAGGTATGTACCCAAGGGAGCAGAAAACATATACCTGCACAAAAACTTGTACCCGAATGTTCACAGCAGCATTATGCATAATAGCCCCAAAGAGGAAACAGTTCAGACGCCTGTCGACTGATGAATGGATACAATGTGGCATATCCTATGACGGAATGCAATCTGCCCTAAAAGGGACTGAAGTACTGATACAAGCTACAACATGGACGACCCTTGAGAACGGGCATCCACTGGTGGTCTTGGGTAAGTGAAAGAAGCCAGAGACAAAAGACCGCCTACTGTACGGTCTCGTCTATATGAAATGTCCAGAGTCAGCAAATCCATAGAGACAGAAAGTAGGTTGTGGTTTTCAGGGGCTAGAGTGAAGGAAAGAAAGTGGCTAATGGATGCAGGGTGTCTTTCGGGGGAGACAGAATATTCTGGAATTAGTGGTATAGTTGCACAACTTCGTGAACATACTAAAACCACTGAATTGTCCCCTTTAGAAGTGTCCATTTTGTGGTATGACTATATCTTATTAAACTGTTGTAAAAAATTCTTGAGTACTCCAAATGCTATGGGCTACCTCTACCTCTATCGATATTTACCATGTGGAATTACAACTGAGGAAAAAAAAAAGATCATTCATTAAAAAATAGTAAATCCATTAGATGTTCACCTATTTTATACAAAGTAACTATATTTTCAAAGGAAAAACCCTTGATGAGAAGAATAGCATTGTTCTACAGTTTTACAAATCTATGTAACATTTGGCTTAACAAAAGGCCACTGGGTGTTCAGATCTGATTTTTCACTCAATCTTTTGCAATAGGTGGTTTGGTTAAAGTGCATGAAGGGCATCCAGACAGGTACTGAAGTTGGGAAAAGGAGGAGCGTTTACAGGTTTTGCAGAGAACTGAGGCTATTCCACACTGCACCAAACTCAATAGCTGGTGGTTTCTTAAAGGTAAGTTCCAATGTGGCATCTGAAATTGCATCAGTGAACTTTTCATCTTATGTACATCTGTGAAAAAAACGAGACCAACATTGCAGACCCTCTGACCTCTTGGGTCCCCCAGCCCCTAGTTTGAGAAAGGCTGTTCCAGACCACTGTCACCGTTTCTGTGATGACCAGCAGGAGTCAGTGTGCACACCGCAGCCCACTGCCCTGGGTGGAGGGATCGCTGTATCCCACTGGGCACACCCAGGCACCGGCCCTCCACGGCAGACCACGAGGGAAAGAGGCACTGGCCAGGCCCAGCACCGGGGGGGCCGCCATCATCAAAGGCTGCCTCAGACCGAAAGCGCTGCTGTTGACCTCCCAGATGAGGCTGACACACAACCCAGGAAAGCAGACGGTGTAAAAACTGATTCTCATCAAACAGCTGGAACAGGTGTCCCGCATCTGTGCACTGTGGCTTGTTTTGTTTTTTAAATTTCGTTATCTTGTGCATAGCACAGTCACACTGCTGTGTGGGCGTGAAAAGCGTCACTGTTCCAAGCAAACTTTCCAAACACACTACAACTCAGTAGCCCTGTTTCTTTATTATTTTAAAAATACAATAATGCCCCCTTACATGCAGGGGATACATTACAAGACCCCCAGTGGATGCCTGAAACCACAGAGAGCATCGAACTGTGCGTGTGTGTTATTTCCCATACATACATACCTATGAACTTACAAATTTAAGCATAGTAAGAGATTAACAACAACAATCAGATAAAACAATGATAACAATAGACTAATCAAAGTTAAGTGAATGGAGTCAGTCTCTTTCTCCCTCAAAATATCTTTCTGGGGAAGCTGGGATGGCTCGGTGGGTTAAGTGCTCGCTTTGCAGCCCCGGAGACCGAGGATTGAATTCCGGCTCCGGCCCAGGCGGACCCATATGCTGAACTGGGAGTGCCCCCAGTTCAGTTCTTGCGGGGCCCATGTGGGAGGCTCCCGGCCCAGTTCCTGCCCTGCACAGCCCTGCGCCCACCTGTGGAGTGAAACTATATGGAAAACTAATGCTGTCAACTATGGAGACTGCTCTGGGCCCTCCCCATTCTCTCTGTCTGTCTCTGTCTGTCTCTTTCTCTGTCAAAAAAAAAAAACAACAACAATAAAAAAAAATCTTAAAAAAAAAAAAATCTTTCTGCACTGCACTCAACTTTTCACTTAAAGAAAGCACGTTCTGGCTTCTCTGGCATATCCAAATTGCCAGCACCCCTACTCTTGCGCTTTGGGGTCATTATGGTGGGAAATAAGGGTAACCTGAAAACTGAGGCTGTCAATCTGATAAGTGAGACTGCTGCTAAGTGACTAACAGGTAGGTAACGTGTACAGCATGGACACGCTGAACCAAGGGATGATTCATACCCCAGGCGGGATGGAGCGGGACAGCACTAGATTTTATCATTTAATCACAGCAATTAATGTAAACCTTATGAGCTGTTTATTTCTGGAATTTTCCATTTAATATTTTTGGACTGAGGCTGAGTGCAGGTAACTGAAACCACAGAATGCAAAACCATGGAAAGTGAAACTGCAGATAAGGGGAAATGACCATGTTCTGGGAGCTTCAAGAAATGGAAGTGGGGGAAGCCGGGATGGCTCAGCAGGTTAAGTGCTCGCTTTGTAGCCCTGGAGACTGAAGATCAAATCCCGGCCCCGGCCTGTGTGGACCCATATGCTGAACTGGGGTGGGCTTCCCATGTGGGAGGCCCCCAGTTCAGCTCCTGCCCTGCACGGCCCCTGCCCACCTGTGTGGAATGAAACCATGTTGAAAACTGATGACGTACAACTATGGAGACTGCTCTAGGTCCTCTCACTTCTTTGTCTGTCTCTGTCTCTGTCAAAAACAATAAATCTTAAAAAAAAAAAAAAAAAAAAGAAAGAAATGGAAGTGACTGGGTGATCATCCCTGCAGCCAACTGCCATGGCCTCACAGATGCTGCCGCTCCTGCTTTGGCCTGAAGGGGGCGCCATGTCTCGGGCCCTGAGGCTTCTTGCGCCTCTTGGGGCAGCTGAGTGTGACGTGACCCCCTCTTCTCTGCCAGGCACCCCCACAGAAGCAAGGAGCAGCACTGGTAACCCCAGAAGGAAGGGTGGAGATGAGGAACCTCAGGGTACAAAGCCCATCTTCTGCCAAAGCTTCTGAACCCAAGGTTGAGGAGCTGGGCCGGGGGTGGAGGCAGGGTGAGAAAGGGGATCCTGTGTTCTCATACTCAAACCTGCACCTGCTTTATGGAGGGACAGGTGGGGACACCCAGGAAAAGACAGTGACTCTTCAGAGCCCCAAACAAATCACCCCAAACAACTCTCTAGGGAATGTACCCCATTTTTCTTTGGGTCACTTCCTGGTGTGACCAGAGCTTGGGGATCACTGGTGAGGAACCCCCCAAACTAACATTTATCTGTCCTCTGACCCATTTGAGGGCTATTCCTTTTTTTTTTCTTTATCACTATAACCAAAAACGACTCTACGAGCTCCCACAGGGTCTTCTGTTCTGTTCTTCCTGAATCTAATTGTTTTTCTTTTTGACAGAAGAGAAAAGAACGAGGTTAAGAAACAGAAAAGGCCACACAGATAGCGGTGCCGTGGACAAACACTTGCCCAGAATTGTAGCGCTTGCCCTGTGCCCATTTTCTGTGAAAACCAGGGTGGAGGGAAGGTGCTGAAGCAGTGAGGAAGGCGGAGGGGAAACTCCATGGAAGTCTGGCTTTTCTGCAAACTCAATGGAAGACCAGGGACAAGCCAGCTATCTTCCCTGGGCCTCCGTTTCCTCCTTTGATACCCAAGGGAGCTAAGACCGCAGGAGGGACTGCCATGTGCAATTCCTGCACCTGGCTCCACCCTGCCAGGTGCAGGAGGGAGGCACAGGCTGGGGACCAGAGAGGTGTCCTGGGACAGGGTGGCTGGTGGCTTCTCCAAACTGGGCAGTAGGTTCAAGACCTCACCCCCGCCTAGTTGTGGGGGGTGGGGAAGGGGAACACACCCCCGTGCCCCCCACCCCTCTTGTTCCTGGAGCTGCAGGGAAATTGAACCCATTGCCAAAGGCTACTGAGAGATCTAGGAAGAAGGGAGAATGTCACCTCCGGAGGCCTGGGGACGTGGGCACTGGCTGGCAGGGCCTTCAACGATGCTAAGTTTGTGGCTGAGCATGTTCACAGGGGTGGCTCCCACCCACGGGTGGCCGTGCACGGCTAGGCTGCGACTGGAGCCTCAGAAGATGCAGCTGTCGTCTGCCCACACACAGCAACCCTGGGACAGACAGTGGGGAGAGGAAGGGCAGCCAGCAGGGCCAGCTTACGTTCTCCAAACGTCTCCAGGGGGAGCCAGCGGCCAGGGCCCTGACTGGCCAGCCAGCCTGTCCCTGGCTTCTCACGCCCCCTTGACCAGCACCCAGCACACCCCTCCTGGGCTCTGCTCCCCACCTCGGGGGTCTCCAGAGGAGGGCCCCTTCCCAAGGCCCTGCCGCAGGGGACTCATACATACCCTCTCAGAGCCGGGCCCTTAAAACCTCCCAAGAGCAGCTTCATGGGGGTTGGATATGAATGTGCCCTTGGATGAATAAATGGCAGTCTGTCCTGGACAGAAAAATGCTGAGGGACCAGAGCAGAGGCTTAACGAAGGTCCGTAAAAAAGCCAGGAAGGAGAGCAACAACGTCACAAGGGGCAGGGGGGCCAGGCCATGGCCTGGCGGGGAGCAGAGGCAGCAGGGTGTGCAAAGAGGGGGTGTGGGCGTGACCCTCCCGGTAAGCGAGGGGGGCAGGGGCCAGGCCATCTGAGTCCTCCCAGCGGTGAGGCTGAAGGAGAAGGCTCGCGTGTGTCTGTGCACACGCATGTGTCCATGTGCACACCTGTGTGTGGTGTATATGTGTGTGCTGTGTGTTTGTAGGTGTGGTGTGTACATGTGCTGTATATGTGCTGTGTGTGTGTTTGTAGGTGTCATGTATATATGTGCTGTGTGTGTGTCTGTAGGTGTCACGTATATATGTGCTGTGTGGATATGTGCTGTATGTGTGTCTGTAGGTGTCACGTATATATGTGCTGTGTGTGTGTGTGTGCGTGTGTGTTCTGTTGGGATGGGAAGTGCTCCTGGGGGAGGTGGACCTTCTACCTGAGAACTGGCCCTAGAGGTCTTCCTTCTTTGACATGTTTCCATCTGAGCCCATTAGACAACGGGCTCAGGGGTGGGTGGAATGGGGGCTGGTGTCCTCCTTCTCTCTCCATTCCCCTCCCCCCACCCCACTCTCACCCCCAGTACACACAGGGCTGGCTGCAAAGTAGCTTTTCAGTGAATATCTGTCCACTTGAACGGATTTAATCAGAGACGGCCTTTCCCAGACAAGGAAGAATTCAGACAAGCCAGACGTGCTCAGAACAGAGATGTGCTCCAGCTACCTTTGTGACTTTTCCCTCAGGGCTCCCCAGGGGCTGTCAGTGCCCAGTGGCTCCACCTGACAGCTGAGCCGCCTCCGGGGCTGGGGAGCCTACGAGACCCCCAGGTGCCGCTTGCACCCACTGGGCCAGACAAGCCCCAGGAGGCTGCACCCTCTTGAGTGCTTCTCAAACCTGCATCTCAGGGGCTCAGGGGCCCTTCCCAGGGGGCGGACAGGAACAGGGATCAGTTAGTTGCCTGGTCACGACTTCCGGAGAAAATTCCTGGGGGGATGGAGACCCAGGCAGCTTTCTAAGGCACATCTGAGAAAAAGCAGGTTTTTGCAGGGAGATCCAATGCTTATCTCCCTGAAGGCAAATGTTCATCACCCTGGGAGCCTTAGTCACTGAAGGCTGACACTGGGGCAGCAGCCATAACACAGCTCACATGGTCACCTCCTGGGCACATACAATATTAGAAAGATAAAAACCTAAACTACTCCTCACCCATCCCAAAGGAACTCTTAATATCTTCACAAAAGATCTTCCAGTTTTTTTCTAGGTATTTATAAATAGTTTAAATAATACTGAGTTCTTGTTACATACACTGTTTGCTGTTTTCTTATCACACTGTACTTTCTCACCTTATTAAAAGTCCTCAAAAACATGATTCGTAATTATAACTCAGTGTTCTGGATCTATTTTATTAGCTACCTGCTTGGGAGCACCTAAGTTGTTTCCAACTTTGTTCTATGATATTCAACATAAAATGGACAACCTGGGAAATAAATCTTGGTGCCCATCGCTAAGTAAAGGGGAAAGGAAGTGCATTCTTTCCCTGTATTTTTTTTTTAAGATTTATTTTTATTGTTTTTTGACAGACAGACAGACAGACAGAGAGAGAGACAGAGAGAAGGGGGAGGGCCCAGAGCAGTCTCCATAGTTGACAGCATTAGTTTTCCATATAGTTTCACACCACAGGTGGGCACAGGGCTGTACAGGGCAGGAACTGGGCCAGGAGCCTCCCACATAGGTCCCGGCAAGAACTGAACCAGGGGCACACCCCAGTTCAGGGTATGGGTCTGCCTGGGCCGGAGCCAGGATTCGATCCCTGGTCTCCGGGGTTTCAAAGCGAGCATTAACCCACTGAGCCATCCCAGCTTCCCCTTCCCATTATTTTTGAGGTCACTTCCACTACAAAAATGTGCACAGCCACTCCCAGCTCCCAGTGGCAGGCCCCACGCCTGTTCTCTCCAAAGAGCACCTGGAATTGTTCACACAGGCCTCCTGGAGGCAGCTAGGTCCTGTCCACCTAATGTGAATTCTGTATTTTTTAAAAGATTTATTTTATTGTTTTTGACAGAAACAGAGAGAGACAGAGTCAGAGAGAGGCAGAGAGAAGGGGGAGAGCCCAGAGCAGTCTCCATAGTTGTACATCATCAGTTTTCAACATGGTTTCGTTCCACACAGGTGGGTGGGGGCTGCTTAGGGCGGGAACTGGGTTGGGAGCCTCCTGCATGGGAAGCTCACCCCAGGTCAGCATATGGGTCCATACGGGCCGGGGCTGGTATTTGATCCCTGGTCTCTGGGGCTGCAAAGCAAGTGCTTAACCATCCTGGCTCCCCAAATTTTGTATCTTTTAAGTTGAAACTCAAAGGTGGAAAAATGTCTTTGTGAATCTCCAATAAGTTGGTTTTAGTACTGTATATAGTCCTCTAATCACTAAAAAACAAAAGGGTCTCCCCTCCATAAACATTCAAGTCTGCTTAAAAGAAGGCTTCTCCCCCTTTAACCAATTCACGGGCTCACGATCTGGTAAAGGGAGCACTGGTCTTAGAATCCAGGGGACCGCGGGCGGTCACCAACCACCTCTACAGGCCACGTTCTCCTCTAAAAAGGGCGGGTTCTGCCGCCACCGCAGGCTCACCCTGAGGATGAAAGGAGAGCAAACTCCTGTGAGCTCCACATCGCCACTAATCCAGGAAAGAACTGCTGTTTGACACCCAACCCTCCAAAACTTACAACCACTTTAATGGTGTGGAAAACACTACCAGCCTGCAGCAGGCTCTCAGCTGTACGGAGGGCAAAACCCCTGCCCTTAGAGAAGGATGATGCCCCCAGGGGTCTCGGCCCCACCCCTGCGGGCCCAGGATGGGGACAAAGGCCGTGTCTGAGCAAGGACAGCTCCTCTGCACCCACACCTTTCCCCAGGTGTGCTTATCGCCCCCAACTTCAGACCCTGGTATGTTCCGCCTCCTCGATTTCACGTCAGGGAAACTTTCACTGATACAACTGGGTGTGATGTGAACAGACGACCTCATGGGAAGAGAAATGAGACAGGGAGAACAGTGGGAAGGAGGTGGGCAGAATGGAAGAGCGCAAGGGACCCATAGGGTTTAGGAGGGAACACCGTGCAAAGGCGAATTCGAGTCACCAGCACGCACAGGGCACTAAGAGAGAATAGAGGGCATCCTTCCACGCAAGGTGAGGGGTGGGCTCGCTTTGCACCCCTGGGGACCGAAGATCAAGTCCCAGCCCTGGCCTGTGCAAATCAATGTGCTGAACTGGGGTGAGCTTCCCATGCAGGAGACCCCCAGCCCAGCTCCCACCCTGCTCGGCCCCCACCCACCTGTGTGCAATGAAACCATGTTGAAAACTGATGATGCACAATTATGGAGACTGCTCTGGACCCTCTCCCTTCTCTGTCTCTATTAGAAACAACAAAAAATAAATAAATGTTTAAAAAAATAATAAATAAATGTTGTAAACCACAGAGTTTAGGCAGTATTATCACGGCAATATACAACAGATACAACTGGCATAAAATCCCAACCCGGACCTCCATACCTGGTCAAACCCCCTCCCAGAGCTGTTCTGAGTTTGACTTTCAAACTTGTGAGCAGTAGGAAGACCAAAACACCAGAGGAGGAAGCAAACAAAAGACATGGGAGTGAGCAAAACCCACTCTGCTCCTGACCCGCATACCAGAGCAAGAGCCCGGTGGAGAGGGTGTTGGGGTGAGGCCCGGGGCCTTCTCAGGTGGCCTGTGCAGGGCTGACATCCCAAAGCCAAATTGGAGAAAGGCCCAGAGAGCTGCTCTGGAGGGGATTCAGAGCCTGCATGGGCCCCTGTAGGAAAGAACACAGCGACCCTTTCGTCATGCCTGCCCTGGGCATGGGAGGGGACAGTGGACGCACATTTGCTACTGGTGAGCGTGCCGTCCTGAGACAGCAAGCTGTGCATGGGCTGGTGGTGGGGAAGGGAATGAGGTATAAAGGAGGGAGAAAGAGCAGGGACAAATATAAAAGGATACTTGCCACCAAGCCGATGCTTCCCGACGCTGAAAAGACACCTGGAAGAGCCCTCAGTTCTATACCCAGATATTAATATTCCAGGGAACCCTTAGCAACAGCCCTGACATCTGCTCTGTTACTATGATACGGGAAACATGATAACAGCAGCAAGATAAGGTGAGCTGAGACACCCACATTTCCTCTCCCTGTCACGCTGCACTAGGAGAATGAAAGCTTCACACAGGAAGCCTCCCAGGCCTGTCTGAAACCTGAAGGAAGCTCTCTGTATGTCTGGGGCTGATTACGCAGCAGGCAGGACTCACAGGGCTCCAGGAGATGAGACAGCAGCCCTGGGGAAGCCACTGCTTGACAAATATCCCCAAAACTCACCCATCAGCAACGATCCTGCCCGATCTGCCCCCAGAGGTGACACACCCCTCCCCCAAGTTTGATTGCTCCCCACTCCCTCCCCTACTGTGGCAAAGGTTCCCAACTGGCCTCTGGACCTCCGGGGGCTTCCCTCTCTCCCTTCACTTGCAGCCAGAGAGGTTACCCTTAAAGCCTCAGCCAGGCCATGCGATTCCCTCTCAAAAACCTTCCATGGCTCCCCACTGCCACAGGAAAGAAGCCAAGCCGCCCTCCAGGTACACGATGTGGCCCCAACCACCCTTCCGGGCTCACCTGCCACCACAGCCCCCCACAAAACTCAAGCCCCAGTCACCAGGATCCCAGACGCACTCTGGCTGCTCGGCCTTATCCCGGGAACGTCTTACGTGAACCTCCTTCCTTCACACCGTCTACCCACAGAGGCCAGCACCCCTCTTGTGGGAATTTTCCAGCACCTCCCCCCCTCCACTCCCGTTCCGAAACAACCCCATTGCCTCCTGTCAGCATTTCACTCCACTTTGTATCGCAGGGGACTGTGCCCCTGTAGCCCCTATGCAGACTATAGCTCTGAGGATGTCCCTGGGGGACCCTGGGCTAACACGGCGCCCAGAACACGGCCGTGTCCACTACACACTTACTGCCCTTCATGAGCTCACTGCGGCCCATGGAATAACGCCCAGGATCCCCGGCCTGGAACTGAGGGCCCTGCAGTGTGACCCCCACTCCTTAACCTGCCTTCCTCCCAGCCACACGCAGGCCCAGGCGCTGAGCAGGTCCCACCTGTGACACCTGCCTTTGCAAAGTGGGTCCCACCACCTAAAACCATGGAAATCGAGAAAGGACTCCAACTCTTGAGGGATGGTCAACCACGGCACATCCAGGCACAGCCAATGTCACCGTCAATGTCCAAATGACAAATAACCTGGAGAGGGTTACAGCCAGATTAGGTGCAAGAAGCGGAACCAAACGGTCGGCACATGGACGGCATGACGGAACGTTCGAGGAGTAGTGTTTGGGATTATGGGTGAATTTCTTCCAGGGATCCTTGTGTACGGAGGATTTAGCAAGCGTTACACAAACAAGAGCACCCTTCCTTGTTCTGCTGGCCCCGCCAGGTTCCTCCCCCTAGCACGGCTCTCTGAAACCCTCAGCCCCTGCTCGGATTCCTGTCTGTGCCCTTCGAGAGCAGGCAATCCTGGATGCCCCGCGACACATCCACAGCACATCCCTGCTGAGCCACAGAGCTAAGCGTCTGCTGCTGCCCTTAGAAGGACCAGAAGCAGCCACTGTTGGCTTCGCTGCCCTCATTCACTCCACAAACATGCACCGAGCGTCAGTGATGCAGCAAGCATGTGCCCAGCATCTCAGTTCACTGTAGGGTGAGCAAGACTTGTTTGTTGTCCCTCCCCCCAGGAGGAGTCACGTGATGCACAGACAGGAGACCCCACTGATTGCTGTGGGGTCTTCTCCCCAGGAAAGTAAATCCTCACCAAATACCTACCTGCCTCTTTGTGGAATGGAAACCAGTATCTCACTCCCAGGCTGAAATGCTTGCTGAGCCTCCCACTGAGATGGTCTGCAAAGAATCCCACTCTTCCTTCTATCTCTCACTTAGAGTGCCAGCCTTCCGATTTCAACAGCCACCAGCCCTGCCCATGCGTCCCCAGAGGCATAGCTGGCCATTGTCATTGCTGAGAGGCCTAACACAAAGCAGGGAGAAGTCCCCAAATCAAGGCGATCACAGAGCTGAAGCCACACAGGGTAGCCACACTACTCAGGCAAGAAAGAGTCAACCGGGAACACACAGGAAGGAGGGAAGTCTTGCAGTGACTGCTGGGCCCAGAGTGCTCCCATCGGGCACACGGGATGAGTCTCTAGGGCCTGGAACAAATGACTACAAGCTGGGAGGCTAGAAGTCCAAAACAAAGATGTCAGTGGGACGGAGATCTCTCTGAAGGATCTAGGGTGGGGGTGGCGAACCTATAGCACACGTGTCCAAAGTGGCACGCAGAGCAATTATTTCGGCACACGAAATTATTGTTTTTTGTTATAAAAACATCCTATGCCTCTTATAGACAAAAATAATCGATACCTCTATCTCACTCGATGGGTTGGCACGTGAGTCGAGCAAGTATACTCTTATTTCATAAACTTTGGCACTCAATTGTCAAAAGGTTCACCACCCCTGATCTAGGGGAAAATCTGTCTCGCCTTCGGGTGTTTGCGGGCAACCCCTGGCGACCCTTAGCAATGTCTGTCTTCATGGTCACAGGCATTCTTCCTTCTGCATCCCCACGTGACTGTCTCCCTGTGTCTTGTCTTCAAGGGGCCATCTTTCCTCTGTGTCTCTCTTCTTATAAGGACACTTGTCATACTGGATTAAGACTAAAGGAGATTCCAACATGACCTCATCTTAACGAATTACACCTGCAATGCTGCTTTCTCCAAATGAGGTCACCTTCTGAGGTTCTGGGCATTAGGACTTCAACATATCCTTTTAGGGGACACAATTCAACCCATAACCCATGAGGAAGACAGAACCCAGAGCCTTAGCCAGCAGGCACAGTGAACCTTCTAGTATGTGTGCATGAATATTTAAGCTGTTCTAAGTGCCCCTTAGAACTCCTGGGGTGCTAAGAACCAGGAAAGGGGTCTAAACATGAGACAGGCTGTTACAAAAACAGGACAAAGAAAAGTGATCTCCTTGGGTCACTGCTTGTCTGGGGAGTCCCTAACAGGGGGCTGTGAACTTGGATGAAAACAAATTAGATACATCTTTATTTTCATTACCCTACAACTGCAATTTCCTACTTCCTTTATTTATGAATATCAGCAACACACCACAGTACCTGTGCCTTAGTCAGCAATAGAACCTCACAATACAGAGTCATAGATATGCTGAAATGTTATTTATGAGCATCGCTACTTTTAAATGATAATAGTTATTAGACCTACTACAAGGCTGTTTCTGTAACGCTTCAATAAAGAAGCACACACTAAATCAGGAGTTTGGTTTTCAAACAAATATTCTGATAACTATAAATCAGTATAATTGGATTGCCCTGTGCAACTCAAACCACTGAGAAATGCTCCATAGACAGTGAAAAAAGGGGTCGATGGCACAAAAATAACCAACCAGCCAACCAACCAACCAACCAACCAACTAACCAGGAGATAGAATCAGAACTCAACACAAAGGTTAGAATAAAATCAAGCCTTCAGGGTAAGCAGATGCCCATAGCCTGGGGACTCTGCTCAAGTCCTAGGCACCCGGCTTGGGGCACACAGCGAGGGATGCTAATCCTGTTTGTCTTTTAGTGCAGAAATACAAGCCTGCTTCCCTGTGTGCAGTATGTGTGTGTTGGAGAGCACCAGGCAAAAAGAATTTTCTGCAAAGGAAATCTGATTGTAGCTCACACCTGGAAGCTGCTTGTTGGAAAAGCCCAAGAGCAACAACCTCTCTATGAAGCAGAGAAACCTCTGGAAGGAAAACAGACCCACCCTTCTCACCTGCTTGGTAGAGTCCCAATCCTCAGGTGTGCTGTCAGAAGAGGTCCTCCAGGTCCCCAGGAGGCAGGCCCCCACTTGGCTGCCTCCCCCAGAGGCCCCTGCACAGCCCGACAGGGACACCAGCTCTCAGGTGGGCTCTGCCAGGAGCTTCATCCTTCCACCCACTTCAGCGGAGCTGGGGCAGGGACCCTGGCCTTGGCTGTTTGCTGAAAGCCGGCAGCCAAGGCCACCCCCAGCTGACCCAACCTGCTATCTGTGGGCCAGCTGTCCTCGCTCGTTGGAAACACAAACAGGCGTTTCTATGTTCCAACTCCAAGGTTAAATACCGTGCTGCGTTGGGGGCCAGCTGTCAACTTCTCGGCACACTCCCTGTTTGGCTAGCAGAGGCTAAGACCTCAAACAAGTGGGGATGCCTGCCACAAATGACCACAGTGAGGACCGCCGAGGACTCAGGCAATGGCCAGGGGTCACCTCAGAGTGACAGAGGGGACCACCCTCAGAAATGGCTTGCTTGGTACAGAGAAAATGAGCATAGGAAAGGCCAAGCAGAACCGCCAGCATCTTGCCCATAGTTTCCAAGGCTTTCAGGAGGAACCCACAAATGGCAGAGAAAGCTGCTCTCTCAAGGTCACACACCTGGCTCCCGGCTCTCAGTTTGGCTCAGTTGACTGGATGAACCCAGGCACTATCACCCTCTCTGCCCGCAAAGAGCCCTGGCTTTGGTGTGTGGTGCCAATGAAAGCAATAGACCAGTGGGTATTTTCCAAGTATCTACTGCGCTCCCAGAACTCCGGAGTGGGCCGGGAGCTCACGGAAATTGAGATACGCAGGAATTGGCCAAACAGGAGTTCTGAGAAGGCTCCCTGAGGCAGGACAAACCTTTTGTCTGGATGGTATTAAGACGCGGACATTGGAATAGAAGTGAGAGTCCAGGAATAAACCTAAACATCTGTGATCAACTGATTTTCAACAGGGTGTCAAAACTGTTCAATGGGGAAAGAAGAGTTATTTTTTAAAGTTGTTTTTATTTTTTGACAGAGACACAGAGAGACAGAGAGAAGGGGGGCGCGGCCCAGAGCAGTCTCCATAGTTGCACATCATCAGTTTTTCAACATAGTTTCACTCTACACAGGTGGGCAGGGAGCCACACGGGGCGGGAACCAGGCCGGGGGGCTCCCGCATGGGAGGCAGGCCCCCTCGAGCCAGGGGCCGAACTAGGGGCCTCCCACATGGGAAGCTTGCCTTGATGAGAACTGAACTGGGGCCACACCCAAGTTCAGCATGTAGGTTTGTACGGGCCAGGGCTGGGACTCGATCCTTGGACCCCAGGCTGCAAGATGAGCACTCAACCCTCTGAGCCATCCTGGCATTCCTAGAAGAGTCTTTTCAACAAATGGTGCTGGGACAACTGGGAAGCCACATGCAAGAGAATGAAGTTAGACTTACAGCATACCATGTAAAAAATGTAATTCTAAGTGGATCAAAGACCTAAATGTAAGAGCTAACACTATAAAATGCTTAGACTATAGGGTTGAATCTTCATGAACTCAGGTTTGGCAGTGGTTTCTTAGATATAACACCAAAAGCATAAGCAAAAATAGCAACAAAAATAGATAACATGGGAAAGCTGGGATGGCTCAGCGGGTTAAGCACTCGCTTTGAAGCCCCGGGGACCAAGGATCGAATCCTGGCCCCGGCCCGTGCGAACCCACGTGCTGAACTGGGGTGTGCCCCCAGTCCAGTTCTTGCCGGGACCTATGTGGGAGGCTCCCGGCCCAGTACCAGCCCTGCGCAGCCCTGTGCCCACCTGTGGAGTGAAACTATATGGAAAACTAATGTCAACTATGGAGACTGCTCTGGGCCCTCCCCCTTCTCTCTGTCTCTCTGTGTCTCTGTTTCTCTCTGTCAAAAATCAATAAAAATAAATCTTAAAAAAAAACAAACAGATAACCTGGATTTTTTTAATAAAGATTTATTTTATTGTTTTTGACAGAGAGAGACAGAGACACAGAGAGATAGAAACAGAGAGAAGGGGGAGGGCCCAGAGCAATCTCTATAGTTGTACATCATCAGTTTTTTTTATATATATATATTATTTATTTATTTATTTTTGACAGAGAGAGAGAGAGAGAGAGATACAGAGACAGAGACACAGAGAGAACTGAACTGGGGCACACCCCAGTTCAGCATATGGGTCCACGGGCAGGGGCAGGGATTCGATCCTTGGTCCCCGGTGCTGCAAAGTGAGCGCTTAACCCACTGAGCCATCCCGGCTTCCCCCATCATCAGTTTTTGACATGGTTTTGTTCCACATAAGTGGGTGGGGGTTGCACAGGGCAGGAACTGGGCTGGAAGCCTCCTGCATGGGAGGCACGCCCCCTCAAGCCAGGGGCTAAACCGGAGGGGTGAAAATCAAATACATGGGAAGCACACCCAAGTTCAGCATATGGGTCTGCACGGGCCAGGGCCAGGATTCCATCCTTGGACCTTGGGCTACAAAGCAAGCATTTAACCCGCTGAGCCATCCTGACTTCCCTGGATTTTATCAACTTAATTAAAAACTTTTGTGCCTCAAAGGACACTTTCAAGAATACTTGCACATTTTATATCTGATAAGGGTCTAGAATCTAGAATATACATAACTCACAACTCAACAATAACAAGACAATTCAGTTAAATAATGGGCAAAAAAGGACTTGAGTGGACCTTTCTCTGAAGATATACACATGACCCAAAGCACATGAAAAGATGCTCAACATCATTAGTCATCAGGGAAATGCAAATCCAAAACACAGGGAAGTACCACTTCACACCCGCTAAGATGGCTATAATTTAAAAACTAGCAAGAGTCAGTGAGGATATGGAGCAATTGGAGCCCTTGTACATTGCTGGTATGAATGTAAAGTGGTGCAGCCACTGTAAAAAACAGTTTGTCAGTGTTCCTTAAAATGTTAAATATAGAATTAGCATAAGATCCAACCATTCCACCCCTGGGCATATACCCCAAAGAACCGAAAACAGATGTTCAAACAAAACATTTATACATAAATGTTCATAGTAGCAATATTCACAATAGCCAAAAGGTGGAAACTACCCAAATGTCCATCAACTGATGAATGGACCAACAAAATATGGTAAAACCATACAATGGAATATTATTAAATACTGATTAATGCTACAACATAAAAGAAACTTGAAACCATTATGCTAAAAGAAGCCAGTAGCAAAAGACCACGTAGCGTATTATTCCATTTATACGAAAGGTACAGACTAGGCAAGTCTACAGAGACAGAAGGAAATTAGTGGTTGTGTAGGACTTACTGGGGAGGAAGGCAAGTAATAGCTAAAGGACATGAGGTTTCTCTTTGTGGCGATGGCAATGTTCACCTACTTGTGAACATACTAAAAATCACTGAATTGTTTAAATGGGCGATTGGTGTCGTATGTGAATTATGGCTCCACGAAGCTGTTAGAAAATCACGGAGCACAGTGAAGAATGAGCCTGGGGTCTGAGTAGATCAGCCAGGGAAACAGCCTCCAGGGAACAAGGAGCTAGCCACGTACATTTTATCATCAACCCCTGATGACAGGGACAGATTAACTGCAAATTAACCTCAATTAAAAAAAAGCAGGGGGGATATGATTCCCAGCCCCGGCCCTGGCCTGTGCAAACCTGTATGCTGAACTGCAGTGTAAGTGGTAACTGCTGGGATGGCTGAGTGGTGAAGGTTCTCGCCTTCCATACCTGGTTCCGTTCCTGTCCCATGCAGTCATGTCACAACTAATCATGTACAATCACAGGGACTGCTCTGGGTCTTCCCCCTTCTCTCTCTCTCACTTTCTCTCAAACACTAAAATAAATCATTAAAAAAAAAAAAAAATGTGGGGAAACTGGGATGGCTCAGTGGGTTAAGTGCTCACTTTGCAGCCCTGGGGACCAAAGATCAAGTCCTGGCCCCTGCCTGTGTGGACCCATATGCTGAACCGGGGTGTGCTTCCCATGTAGGAGACCCCCAGTTCAGTTCTCACCCCTGGGTTCGGCCCCTGGCTTGAGGGGACAATGCCTCCCATGCGGGAGGTCCTCAGCCCAGTTCCCGCCCTGCAAGGCCCCTGCCCACCTGTGTGAACAGAAACCACGTTGAAAACTGATGACGTACAACTATGGAGACTGCTCGGGGCCCTCCCACTTCTCTCTGTCTCTGTCAAAAACAATACAATAAATCTTAAAAAAAAAGATGTGAAGGTCATGAAAGATAAGGAAAAAAAAAACGAGGAGTAGTTATACTGTTATATAAGATGTTAACAGGGTAAAGACTATACTGGAACTCTACCGTTTTTTCAACTTTTGTGTAAATCTAAAATTATTTCAAATTAAAAGCTTTAAATTGTTTTCATAATTAAAAAAAAACAAAACAACTTTGCAATAAAGATGTCCACTGTTTGGAATCACTTATATCAAGGGACATACGCCATGATGTGGCTACATAGACCGGGTTTGTCATTGCCTCCCGGCCAGAAGCAGCAGTGGAGTCCCACCTGGGTTCCCCCACCCATGGTATCTGGGCTGGAGGGAGTAAGAGTGCTAAGGAAGGCATGAAAGTGTCTGTGGGGGGTCTTTGCCTATTTCTGAGACAAAGGAGGGCTCCACCAAAGGAAAAGAAAGGAAATTAAGTTAGAATTTCACCAATGCGACCTTTGTGTCAAGCAATTTATACGACTTCTACTGCTTGAAACTGTTGCACTTGTATTATTTCTATCCTTTAAGATGATACAGATTAAATACAGGCTTCCATTTAAAAGAACTTTCCAATCTACTGAGTAACTTGATTTAACCAGTTTTGCTTTAATAGTGAGTGGGATCATTCATGATCCTTATCTCCCCCATCGACCTGGTTAAGGAAGACCAACTTTATTCTCATGATCACTGTCCACGTTACTAATTTATTCTCTCGTGGAGAATTTACGGTGGGCTCACTGGCCCACACCTGAGGTGACGCTGACCTAGGTTCTACAAAAGGGAACCAGAAGAGTAGTAGAAGGTTAATTACAGAATCTAGTGGTGGGCATGTGGGTGTTTACTGTAAAACTCTTTCAACTTTGCTTGACAGTTTAAAGTTTTCATAATAAGTTATTGTTTTAAAAAAGTAAAATTACAAGTGGGTATGTTGAGCATTCAACCCGTAAACCCAGATTCGCAGCCTGAGTGGGAGAAAACGGGCAATAAGCCTAGAAGGCCCCATTTGCAGAAAAACATGCCCACGCCTGTCCCTTCTCCCCACAGGTGTCTGCAGGCGACAAGGATGCCTGAAGGAAGGGGAAGCAGCAGGGCCTTCCCTGTCATGGAAGGCCTGAGGCCTGTGGAGACAGTCTCCACATAAATATATCCAGCTCCTCCGGTTCAAACCAAGTCAGAAAACGGGCAACAGCCACTGGGTTTAGTAGCTCCAGATAGGTTTGGCAATGGATGCCAAGGCTGACCCAGCAGGCCCCAACCCTGCCATGTACCCAAGTGGCACTGCCAAGGGCTGATGAATGTTCTTCTGCCAAGTAATAAAAGGCTATGGTTACAAGTGTGTGCTTTGGGTCAGGTATCTGGGGTTTACGTTCTGGTTCTGTGAATTAGTAAGCTCAGTGACCCTGGGCAACTTCGTTTATTTCTCTAAGTCTTAGTTGCCTCATCTGTAAAATGAGAAGCTGCCTCCTGGGGCTATTGGGAAGAATCAACTAGATCAGTGGTTCCAAGTCAGGGTGATTTTGTTCCCACAGGGACATTTATAAATACCTGAAGATTGGGGGGGGGGGGTTGCAACTGGCTACAACCCAATGGGTAGAGGCCAGGATATGCTAAACATCCCTCAGTGCACAGTACAGCCCCCTACAACATGCAATTACCTAGCTGAAAATGTCCAAGTGCCAAGTTTGAAAACCCTGATTTAGATGGTATAAGTAACACATCAAGCACAGGACCTGTAACACTGTGCACTCTTAGGGCAGGGATGCCACCATCAGCACCACCATCAGCACCATTGTCATCATCACCACTGTCATCATCACTGTCACTGTCATCATCACCACCACCACTGTCACCACCGTCATCACCATCATCACCATCGTGTCATCATCAGCACCACCATCACCGTCACCGTCACTGTCACCCCTGTCATCATCACCATCATCGTCATCACTGTCGCTGTCACCACCGTCATCACCATTGTCATTGTCATCATCACCATCACTGTCATCACTGTCCTCCTCCTCCTCCTCCTCATCACCACCACCATCGTCGTCGGTGTCATTAGCCTTGGAATTCCCCGTACCCAAAAGAGCACAGGTGGGGGGAACAGTGAGTGCTGCTGTACTAAACTGAACAGGCCATTCCTCTGGGCTAAGGACTGCCCTCTCCCAAAATGTACCTGCAAGCCCCCACGCCCACCTGAGGGAATTGAAGCAGCGCGGGATAGGGAGGTGGGAGGTCGGTAAGGAGAGTGGGAGTAGGGGTGCCCTAGGGAACGGATCTGAACTGATGAGGACGGTATCAGCCGACATCCTCATTTAACACTGAATGTGTGAGTTCTGAGCATTTTATATGCATGACTCATTTTACTCTCTCAACAACGTGGGAGGGCAGTGCACAATAGAATGATAAATCTCCCTTCCCCACGATGGTCATAACCACTGACCTGCTGCTTCCCTGGAGGGAGGAAGCGGTGACTTTGCAGAACTCACCCTCTGCCTGTGGCTGGCGAGTCCTGCCACTTGCCTGATCACTCTACAAGGGACCTGAGAGAGCATGGCTCTGTTTCCTAGCAAGTCATGGGGGGCCTTCCATTCTGTACTGTGCGAAATGCCCAGCAAGCATCATTTCTGGGCAGAGCAGAGGCTTAATGAGCAGAAGGAATAGCTACTGAGAGGAGAAACTGGCATGAGGCAAGAGGCCACATGGCCTTCCCAAGAGGGTGGGAGGCTTATTGGTGAGGCCATACCAGGCACTAACCCCAAAGCCCATGTCTAAAGCAGTCAGGAGCCGGCCAGTCTAGAGCCACTGCTGGGAACATTCGGTCAACGTGGCCGCCTTCCTGCCTCTCTGACTTTTCCTCACTGCCATCAGCAGGAACTCTCTCAAAAAAAACAGGTCTGGGGTTTGTCCTCAGAGAATTAAGAATGGAAAATAGTTGGGGTGTCTACATTTGTAGCCAGGCACGAAGAAACAACAGCCCAGGGGACGTGGCTGGCGAAAGGAGTGACCAGGAAGAGACAAGCAGAACGAGTCCTGGTTGTGTGACAAAGCAAGTGAGAGGAGGTGGGGAAGGGCTGAGACCGGGAAGGGGTCCCTGCTGGGGCCCAGCACACTCCCCATACACACACACACCCCAATTTGTACTATAAAGAAAATGGGATTCCTGTGAGCTCTAGGGGTCTCAAAGGAAACAAGAGACACAGAGAAACACAAAATGTCACATAGGAGGACAAAGGTACGTCTGTTAATTTATGAGAAGAACCACCATTTACCAAATGTTACTATTTGTCAAGCTTGGTGCCGAGCACTTTACAGAATCATCTATTTTTCACAGCAGGTTTTAACACCCTCATTTTATAGGTGAGCAAACTGAGGCTCAGAAAAGTGAATGATTTACCCAAAGCCATGCAGTTAGTAAGTGGCAAAGCCCAGAATTTGAACTCCAAACCCAACTTCTTAATCTCAACGGTATCTAACTTTTCGACACAAAACACAACCATGTATGCGGTGGGGCCTTTTTCCAGGCCAAACACTCCCTCCCACCCACCCTCCTCTGCCCGCACCCCCCCACACACAGTCTTTTCTCCTTAGCCTTTCAGATAAGTCTAAGACAATGAGTAAGATTTTAAATGGGGAAAACACTATTTTTTAAAAAATAAGCAAACAACCAGTTAAAAAATGAGCAAAATGTAAGAACAGATCTCACTAAAAAAGATACACAGATGTCAAATAAGCATACAAAAAGATGCTCAACATCATACTCGTATGTCATTACGGAATAGCAACTGTTGGGGATGCTGGGATGGCTCAGTGGGTTGAGTGCTCATCTTGTAGCCCCAGGGTCCAAGGATCGTATCCCGGTCCCTGCCCTGCCCAGCCCCGTGCCCACCTATGGAAAACTGATGAAGTACAACCATGGAGACTGCTGTGGGCCCTCCCCTTCTCTCTCTGTCAAAAACAATTAAAAAAAAAAAAAAGAAGAAGAAGAAGAAGCAATAGCAACTGAGATAACAGTGAGGTACCACCTATGAGAGTGGCCAAAATCCACAAGGAGCAACAGGAACTCTCATTCATTGCAGAACAGTATGGCCACTGTGGAAGGAAGGAGCTGACAAAACTAAACATGCTCTTACCATCTGATCCAGCAGTTATACTCCCCGGTATTTGCCCAAAGAACTGAAAACTCACATGCACTCAACAGCACTCTAATGTTTATGCCAGCTTTATTCATCATTGCCCAAACTTGGAAGTAGCCAAGAAGTTCTTCAGTAGCTAAATGGAAAAACTGTGGTCCATCCATGTAGTGGAATAAAACTCAGGAATCAAAATGAGACATCAAACCATGAAAAGACATGGAGGAACCTTAAATGCATACTGCTAAGTGAAAGATGCCAATCTGAAAGGATATACATACTGTATGGTTCCAACTCTAGACATTCTGGTAAAAGCAAAACTCTAGAGACAGTGAAGAGATCAGGGATTCGAGGGGGGCAAGAAGGATGACTAAGGGAACCCACAGGAATTTTTAGGACAGTAAATCTATCATTCTACAAGATACTATAATGGTGGATACCTGTCATTATATATTGTCAAAATCCATAGAATGTACAATACCAGGAGTGACCCTTAATGTAAACTATGGACTTTAGTGAATAATAAGGTATCAGTATTGGTTCATTAATTGTAACAAATGTACCGTATCAATGCTAGAAGTTAATCACGGGAAACTGGGAGAGATACGGGGTGTATCTAGGAAGTCTGTACTTTTCACTCAATTTTTTTCTGTAAACCTAAAACTTATTTTTCAAGTCAAACACTACCAATGCAATGCAAAAAAAATTGAATTTTCTTCTACAGAGAGACAAGCTGCTAGCCTATGTTCATCAGTGAGAAAGAATCTTGCGAAACTACCACTATTGCATTTGTATACCGTGGCATGTTCTTACAAATGCTTTTTGTGTTGATTTGCTCTCATCATCCCCATTTGCAAATGACGAAGCGAGCCTGTATTTCGTCCATCCCAACCGTGTGGCCTCATGGGGGACAGCCTAGTACAGAAGACTGAACGGTCAACCAGTATGAGCTGCGACTTCAATGTGTGCATTTATTTCTTTTACTTGTTAATCACTGGTGAGGCCCATGGGAGAGAAGCCGCCTCCGTTTTCTCCCGTGAATACGCAGTGTGGCTTGTGTGTAACCGAGAGGAGTCCTGAACGACTCAGACAGTGACTCCAAGAAACACTGGAACTGTACAAAGCAGAGTGAGGGCAAAGTGAAGGTGCAGTTAGGTTTTCTCTCTGCAGTGATCCCAAAGGGCTTCAAAGGAGAAGCATTTGGTGGAGGGCTAAAAGGAAAAAGCAGGGATTTGGCTGGTATGACAAAGGCATTCCAGGAAGACTGTCATCCTGGTAGAGTTGCCAGAACGGAAGAGGCCACTCTGAATCTTAGAGCTGAAAGGTAACTCAGAGAACAGCCAGTTAAAGTCACAGGCCATTAGGGCCCAGGGCTTTGGGGCAACAACTTAGGGCCAGTGGCATCAGGGAGCTGTCACCTCCTGGGAGCCCAAGAAAACAGCTACGTGCACCTCGATTCTCAGGCTTTCACCTAAGTAAGGCTACGGACAGAGGAAAGTGAACACAGATGCCCCCCACCCCTACACACACAACCCCCAACACCCAGGGACCGGGGATGTGGCCACAAACAGCCAACCCGAAGGCAAAATGTCAGTCATTCTATACCAAATATACTACTTTAAAATTATAACAATGCTCCAGCCCCCCCGAAGTGACACCCTCGCAAAAGTGTCTTCCAGTAAAATTGATGTTCAGAATTATGCAAACTCTAGTTTTGTGTAATCAGGGCAGTAACGGCCGCTAACACTTATACAGCACGCGGCCTGCATCCTGACTCACGCAATCCCGGCCGCAATGCTGCTGGGTGCTCTCAGGACCCCACGTTACAGAGACAACCCAGCAGGGCGTAGCCCCAGCCCAGACAGCAGAAAACAGTCAGTGCGCTACTTATCCCTCAGTACCTATCTTGTGCATAGTGTTGTTCCACAGACAACACCAGTATGTGAGTTAGAATCAGGCTCTGCCGATTCCAACTACACAGTTTTGGGACGAGTTATATTCCCCACATTCTTTCCTCCTCTGTACAACAGAGGTACCTTCTTCAACAGGTTTTGTGCAGGGTGAGCTCTGACACAGAGTAAAAGTTCCAAATACAGTGCCTGGCACACAGTAGGCCCTCAAAGGAAAAAACAAACAAACAAACAATCAAAACCCCTATTTTTTAAACTAAGCCTTCCCTGCATGCTGAAGTGACCTGCTTTGTGTTAGAAGGGAGAAAAGGGAGGCTTAAACAAAAAACAATCTGTGGCCCAGTCGCCCGCAGGCCCTGCTGAAGAATGAAATCTTGGCCCGGGGCTTCCGGCCAGGATGCCTGGGCCAAACTGTAGGTCAGGAAACTGTGCACTTCCCTCCCAGCAGGAACTCGGTGCTCCAGCCCAAAGAGGAGCTTCCTTTGGCTAACCCCACCTGCTTCCTCCAGAACATTCTATGCTTGGCCAGGAGACATCAGGAAGAGGCCACTGGGCGGAGCTGGGAGAGATGGGCACCTCCCTCCAGGCCTCCATGTACAACCTCTGACCTGTACTCATGTCTGGCCCCTAGCACCTCCCCAAGGAGACCACGGTGTGGCTCCTCCACCCCAGACCTGCCTCTTTTAGTGGGAGGCAGGCTGGATGGCAGGGCTGCCCGGCCTCAGGTGTGGCCTCTTACACACTCTTGCCTTAAGCCCCTGACTAGTCACAGGCCTCTGGTCTGGGGACCCACTGCAAATGGACTGTCTTCAAGGACGGTCATGCTCTACTCCCCTCCTCAAGCACCTTCAATGGCTCCCACTGACCACTGAATGAAGTTCAGAGTCCATACCCTGGGATGCATGGTACAAATCCACCCTCCAGTCTCCAAAGGACTCATAGGCTGGCACTGAAACAGAGTACATACCAAGGTCTGTGTACACCTGTTAAGTGTGGATTCACCTCTCCACCGAGCTGGGTCTGATTCCTCCCCCACCCCACTGGCTCTTCCATGCACCCACTCCTTTCCTGGCCTCTGAATCTCTCTACAATGCTGTTCCCAAACCTCAGGCACTCCATCTCTACATGGCCTCTACTATTCTTCACTTCACATTTTTTTCTTTCAATTAACTCATTTTTTCAGTTCAATTGATTTTCAAGGGAAACTTTAAACATCGATCTACCATAAACAGAGAACCATATTATCTGCCATAAACAGAAGGCAAATGAAGAAAACCAAGTTATATTCTAACAAACATGAAAATAAATACGTATTCATTAAAATGCTTTAAATGCTAGTCTGTGTAATAGTTCATATGACTGCATCATATACTTCAGATCCTCTCACACGCTAAGAAATGCTGCCTTGGCACTTTATTTTTGCCTCCTTCCACCCTTGTTTTCTCTGGTCCTGTCTCACAGTTAGCTGGGGATTTGTCCTGGCTGATTTCAAACTGCACTTGGGGGGCACGACCCTGCAGCCCCTCTTCCAGTATCTGCACACAGCACGACATGCAATGAACCTATTTATGGAAGTGAATGTTCCAGTTCTTTCAGTTGTATGAACATGGTCCCATTCTCCCCCTGGCCCTACGCCCATCTGCTGCCCAAGTTTCTAGCAAAACACATACGCCCTCCTTGCACCACCCAAATCAGTCCCTGTCTGCTGGGGTCTCTGAGGGTGCAGCACCTGCCGCAGAGGTGCTGGGAGGCTCCCAGGTCTGCCCTGGCCTGGCTGCCTCCTCCTCTGAAGCAGTGAGACCATGGCCACTGGGAAAAACAGATGTCCTGGCAGCCATTAACCAGCACCTTCCCAGCACAGACACCCTTCCCCAGGAGTCAGCAAAGTTCTGGGAAAACCCTGTGTGAACTGGGCCCCCGGCTCCAGGAAATACAAAAGTCATCTTCCAGTCTTCTCACAGCCAGAGACCCCAAAACACTTACCAGGAACCCAGAAGGGCTTCTCTGGGCTGACCCCGCCGGAGCCCGGGGAGGGAGGTGGTCACGCTCCCTCCCACCACAAGCTGGTTGTCAGGGGCGACCCTGATGAAGATCTGAATCACTCAGACTTAAGTCATTAAGTGGCAGGCACCGGGAAGGCCCAGCTGGAGCCAAACCAAGGCCTGGATTCTCCTCAGTGGACGGAAACCTGGCCAGAGCCAGCCCACGGCCGGTGTGCGGGGCACCGCCTGCCCTGAGAGCGCAGCCTCTACAGGTGAGCAGACACCGGACAGCGCGTGTTAGAGGCCCACTGTGGGAACATGCGCATTCTTTCTGGTGCAACTTTTCTAGCCTGGCCACTTTTACAACTTTCAAGAATTTTTCTTTTTTATTAGAAAGAGTACATTTCACGGAAAGGTATTAAAAATACTCATTCCAAGCAGCAGACACACACAGGACATCAATATCTCCTAACGTCCCGAAGCCTCAACTGCTGGGGGCGGGCACCCACCCATTTGAGTGTGGCTCCTCAAGAAGAAGGTAAACTGAGGCACGGGTCACAGGACTGATGCTGTAAATTGAACAACCTCCCAAATGCAGGTGGAGGACAAGGGGTGGCTGGGGAGTGTGCACGCTGACACCTGTGAGAAGGGAGGTGACAGAATCTCCATGTTGACCTTTCCTAGTGCCAACAAGCTAATGACAGAAAAAAACATATTGTGGTGATAAGAAAAACACCACATCCAGCAACCTATCCCCCACGGGGAACAAAAGCAGATGCTACTGAGAGATGCTACACAGACATAACCACAAATAGGTTCTCCAACTGGTTCCAAGAAGCCCCGGGGTGTTGGGCACCTCTCTGCACCTGCTGAACGTGGAATGGGGCAACCGGGAGTGTGCCAACCCTACCCAGAGCACCTTGGCTCTTCGCTGCTTCCTATATCGGACTTTCGGGGAAGATTTCACTCGGGGAAAAGGTTTTGTAGCTAAAAGTGTTAAGAAGTACTGATGTGGGTTACGGGTTGCATCAAATAGGAGAATGTGATGCCAAGTCATCTCTGCGTTGGTGGAAAGTAGCTGCCACAGGCCCAGGTGGGCCGGGAACCGGCCGGTCCCTCGTCCTGACTGTGCTTGGAGGTCAGGAGAAGCAACGGAGGACCCCTGCCAGGTCTAGCCTGGCCCCTCTGCCCTTCCCAGGCAGGACCACAGGTAACACCAAAATCAAGCAGAGCCTTGAGCCGAGTCAGGCATCCAGAAGAAAGGCCCAGACCTCAGTAGGGATGGGGCCAAACGCAGGCACGAGAGCCAGACATGTGCATCCAGGGCCTGCAGGCCAAAGAGGCGTGAGAAATGATGGTGATGACTGGAGGTGACCCTGGACAAGCCCCTGGAACAACCACAGTGGCAAGAGGCTAGCTTCCATGTGATCCCAGCAGCCTGCTGCACAGAAAGCCAGGCTCAGTTAGGAGGACCAGGATGGCCCAGACCTGAGGACGTGTGGACTCTGCATAGCCGAGGATGGTAATGCTGCTGCCCTCCTATGCAGATGTGCCCTTACAACTGCCTCCAGACGCCACACAGCTGTGCGCCCGTGTGCAATGGCCAGGGCCTCTGCTGGCCTACAGCGGACTTGTGTGTGTCTGCCCAGCCTGCCTTTCTTTCAGCATGACTGGGCCAGGAGTCCTGATGGGTCTGTCAGTTGCTGGATCCAGCCATACCTGATTCCCAAGTGGCCATGTCAACAGAGTCCCCTTTGGGCTTCAGCCAGTTTGAGCCGGGTCTTTGTTATTTGCAATCAAGGGTTGTAAGTCACCTATCCAGAAATCAGAAGGCGTGGAACCGTACCACACAGACTAACTCGAGTGAGCCTGACATCTTAGCAGAAACAGTACTCGTGTGAGCCCTGAAGGGAGCCTCGTGCTCCTGGACCTGACGGTCCCTTTGGGGGTCTGGGCCAGCAGCGGTCTGGTCTGGAGATGCCGGGACAGTGGCCACTTTCCTTTGAGGCATCTAGCATTCATTCCCAGGCTGACTCGCCCCTGCAGCAGCCACATGCCAGAGGGAGCCCCTCCACTGCGGCGTCTTCCATGGTGTGGCTGTCTCCCCTCTGTCACACGTGAGAGCTTCCCCCTCGGCATCCACCCAGACCGCTAAAGGAAATGCGCCCACCTGGGCCTGGCCCCAGAACGCCTGAGCCTGCCCCGGTCATCCCAGACCATGGCCCGTCTCTCAGGCTCCATCGTCCACCTCCGACCACCCCAGGCTGCTGCCCTCCGGACGGTGCCACCAGAACGGCCGTGGCCAGGACGCATGCTGCCTCGGGAGCCCTGGGCACGAGGGAGTGTGTGCAACCATCAGCATCGTCCTGTGATCCACGAATCCCCAGCCACCAGGCCCTGCGGCCACTGGGTCCCCTCACTCTCTAGTCAAAACCTTACCAAATGGAACACGAGAGCAGGTGCCAAGTGACTTACCAAACCCATGTGTAAGACTTGCAAGGAGGCCAAAAGGGATAAATTCAGTGACTCAGACACGAAATTGGGTAATTTGATGATTAATTTAAACAGGAATACGGGACTTAAAAAACACCTTAAGAATCTCAAAAGGAGGAAAATTAGAAAAACAAATCTATATCTGGAAAATAAAAGCTCAAGATAACACGCTATGAATGTGATCAATACCTGTTCTACTTTAAAATTAGAACTACGTTGGCAACGATGTTGTGCGGGGAACTAGCTACGCAAAGCCCCGTGGAGAGCCCGCCGACCAGGGGCGGGGGAGGGGCCCGCAGCAAGGCCTGGGCTAGTCTGGGGTTCTGGGGCCAGGGCCTGCCAGAGGGTGGTCCCCAAGGATGAGAGGCATGGGAGAGGCAGGATGCAGGGGAACTCAGGCCTCCCTGATTTTCTGGGTGTTCCTCCAGACCGTCTGTCCCTGGATGCCTGAGGCCCCTCTCACCCCATCCCTGCTCCACTCCCAAATCTGTTGCCTCCCCCTCTGCCGCCTAAATCAAACCCGTGAGTCAAGTCCCAGCAGCTGGCTCAGACGCACCTTTCCTGGTGCAGATGCCCCCACTCCCCACCACTGCCCCAAGAGCCCCCCCAAGGAGTTCTGGCCCCTCTCCCCTCCAGCTCCGCCTCACGCCTCTGTTCCTGCTGCCCCCAGACCCCACATGTCCCTCCCCTCCACCTCATCCTTCCAAATGCATCAGAGCTGCTACCAGGAAGCCTTCCTGACCTCCCTTCCCTCTGGAAGGGGCCCCTCCTCCCCTGAAGTCCCTCAGCTCCTTACCTGTCCCTTCTCCTCAGCAGTGAGCATTTGCCACCTTATGTCACAGAATGCCTTTATTTTCTACTGGGCAGTCTGCACTTGCTTCACATGTGTGCCCTCCTTGATCTTTCATTTACTCGCTCGTTCCACAATGAGTACTGAGCATGTCTGCTGAACCCTGGGCTAGCACTAGGGATACGATGAGGAACAAAGTCAGACGCGGTCCCCGCCACCCTGAGACTCACATGGGAGGATCAGACACTAAGCAAATACACACAAACCTATCAGTACAAGCTGGGAGACGGACTGAGTGAGACAGGTGCCCACATGATGAGCTCTGAGCAAGTGATGGTAACCCGGGACTGCAGCGACGAGGACAGTGGGTCAGCACCTGTTCTAGACACCTCACAGGGGGCTGTTACATACCTACGGAGCACGTGAGTGGCTGTAACGAGTCAGCACTCCCAGAGTGTCCCTGGTGTCCCTCCAAACACACTTCCCCCTCTCATCAGGCCTCTCCAGCTGGCACTTGGAGGGGTTTGAGAGCAAACGCACCTCCAGGCTGTCCCCCTATGGCACCCCGTGGGGATGCTTACCACGAATATGGCTCTGCTCACAGCTCCCTGCTACCACCGCCACCCTCAGGGCTGGGGGCACGAGGGGCTTTTGTCTGAACGCTGACTCCAAATCGCCGGTGCTGGCTGCTGGGAACCCCATGGGCTGTGAGGCTCATCTGGCCTCCAGGGGAAAAGGCCGCGATTGATTAGTGATGTCTACCACGGGAACAGCAGAGAACAGCGGCATATGTGCCACGTATTTTCCTTGCCACCCAGGCCCCCACTGAGGACCACCCAGGCAAGACATTTCCTCCAGATCTAATTGCCTGGAAAAGCACTCGGCGTCAGGCATCCTTTCCATCATGGGCCACACGAACCATGTACATCATGTTTTTTCCCCCTGCTTTGATTGCTAATTAGCTCAGAGTTAAATCTGTGGTTCAAATATAGTAAACAGCTCTCTGGCCTGACTATGTCTTCTAACACTCTCTGGTTTTGACCTTCCAATTAATCTGTATTTTGCCTAATCTTATTTTTATGGGTTTCTAGTTAAATACATGCACATATACCCAAACACATACATACATAAAATACCTACATATAGCTATGCAATGTCGTAGCTAGCTATGTTATCTTTTTATTATAAATACATACTTCTATATTTCATATATATTTAAGAAATATATATTCTTGTAGGCATCATGATTCCTTTATGGAACAAGATGGCAGAATTAATGAAAAGACAGATGGCGGACAGACAGGAAAAATAAGAGCCTTTGTCTGAAAGAATTCAGAATAGCGTGGTACTCGGTCGTGAATAGAGTCTGGGACCAAAGATCAGAAGCCAGGCTTTTAGTTTAGTTCCTGTTCTGACCAGCTATGTGACTGTGAAGGGGGAAAAATTATATCCACACACCCTCCCCACGCCCAAGCCACTTGAGGTTCTAGCAACTACTCAACGGCATTGACAATAACCTGCCCTACTTACTGCACTTGGTTGCAACCAAAATTCAACAGAGAGGCTGGCAGCTGCTAATCAGAGGTGAGGTACCCGCTATGTGCCCGCCACCCACTGGCATCCTCATCAGTATTGGGAACAACATCCTGGGCAACCAGCACACAACTGTAAATAAGAAGGCACCAAGCAGCATGGCCTCCTATAAACACTGCAGGAATTCAAAGAGAAGCGAGCCGTCTGCATGCAGTATTCTTCCCTGCCTACTGTTCCCTGAGGTCTGCGAGCACTGGGACAGGACTTCAATCCCTGCTTCTGGCCGCTAGAGAAGGGGCCCCACCCAGGATCAATCGCGCTCCTTGGACGGGAAGTGGCTGCTCCCACTGCGGGGGCTCACCCCCTGCCCCGGACCGTCTCCTGGCCACAGCGTCCCCACACAAAGAAAGGGCACCTAGCAAGCATTCCTGGCAGGCCAGCCGACAGCGTGAGCCGAGGTGGAAACGTGGGGGCTGCGTGGGGTCACTCACCGCTGACCCTCAGACATGCCTCCCACTGTCCCCTCCTGTCCCCAGTCAGAGGCCCACTTACGTCACAATCAGCAGGGTTTCCCAGGACCTTAAATCAGTGCCACAGAGTGTCAGCCAGCAGGTGAAAATGAGAAATAGCTGGGGTCCTTTTCCACGCGTTTCGCAGCAGGGCATGAGCAAAACCGTTCTCTTCTGGGGGAACAGCCAGAATTCACAATGGCAGCAAGACCAATTCTAAATTCTGGACGGCTCCCTGCCCACCCAAAGGCTCACGGTGAAAGCGAAAAGGGGAGGAAGGACGGACAACCAGAGGGCTGTGTTTGCAAACCAGTTCAAGTGACAAAATAAGGTCTCACAGAGTTTATCCCAGGCAGTGAGTTATCTGACGGGATGAGGGAAGGGGGAGGGACTGACATAAGATAACCTGACATGCTGTCTGATGTCCCTTCTTCTCCCTGACCTCACCACAACTGACCAGCATCCCCGAGTACGTTGTGACCACCCCCCTCACACCCCGCTGGCTCTCCCAGGGGAGCACCCAGCCCAAGCTAGCAGGCTGAGGTCCCTCCCTTGGGAATCTGAGAAATGGGCTAAGAGACTTAAATTGTGGCTTCAACTCAACCAATCTCTGGAACAGTAAGGTGCAAACTTAGGAGCTGATGGAGGGGCCATTTTCCTCACGTGGAAATGGAAATACCCATGAAACAGCAAGGTGGTCTTCCGCGATAGAAAGAACAGGGGAGCCGAAACAGAGACTGACGCAAAAGCGAGGTAGAGAGAGGGCTCTTGGATTCCCCTCTCTCTGGTCCCTGAGCTGGATTCTGCCTTTCCAGGGGCCTGGGATTCTGTGAGTTGCTCTAGTATCCCAGCAATAAATTCCCATTTTTGTTCAATTCCTCCTGTTTGCAACTAGGCTAGCCCGCGTGAGCCACAAATCCTAGTTAGCCCTATTAACTCGTTCACGTCCCTACTACTCTCCTGCTAACATGATGTCAGCTACTCGGGCTGACAGAAGAATACCTGGGGGGTGTCCAAACAGCGGTTGTGGAGGGCACAGGTTTGGTGACAGAAGACCTGGTATGGCTCCATCTAGTGGGTGACCTTGACAGATAGCCTCCCTGAAACGCAGTTTCCTCTGCTCTTAGCTACTGCAGATGACTCCCCAAACCTACTCCTGATCCTCTCCAGTTGGTTCTCATAGTCACAGTGAGCTTTTCAAAGTGTCACGGGCACTTTGGAAACCATCCAGTGGCTTCCTATTACTCTGGCACTAAAACCCAAATCTGCCCCCACCCCACCCTGGCCCCCTGGGGACTCTGTAGTTCCCTTAAGACCCCACACTCTTTCCCCTAAGGGGCCTGCAGGCCCCCTGATACTCCTGCCAAGGAAATGCTCCCCTAGCCGGGCTCCCCAAACCCTTTTGCCCAATTAACTCTGTTTTTTAAATCTTTTTATTAACTCCATTATTAAGATTTTACTTACAAGTCATAAAACTCACCCTTTTAAAGTGTACACTGTGGTGTTGTTTAGTATATTCACAGAGTCATGCAACCCTCAGCACTATCTCAGAACATTTATACCACCACAGAAATAAACCCTGTACCCATGCAAGGTTCCTGCCCACAGCCCCCAACCCTGCCTCACGCCCCAGCCCCTGGAAACCACTCATCTGCTTTCTGTCCTACGGATTTGCACATTCTGGACACGTCATCTGAAGGGACTCACACGATACGTGAGATTTTCTATTCTTTCATTTTTTTGCGTCTTCAGCTTTGTAACTTCCTTCCTTCTACTTGCTTTGGATTTACGTAGTTTCCTCTTCTTTTTTCTAGTTCCTTAAGGTAGAAGGTTACTGGCTTAAGGTCTTTCTTCTTCATTAAGAGAGGTATTTACAGCTGTAAGTTTTCACCTCAGCACCGCTTTAGCTGCATCTAATACATTTCTGGACGTTGTGTTTTCAATTTCATACATCTTAAATTATTTCCTAATTTGTCTTATGATTTCTTCTTTGATTCATTGGTTATTTAGGAATGTGTTTAGTTTCCACGTTCTTGTGAATTTCCCAAATTTTCTTTTGTTGTTGATTTATAATTTCATTCCACTGTAGTCATAGAACATACTTTGTATAATTTCAATCCTTTTAAATTTATTAAGGCTCATTTTTTTTCTTGAGATTTATTTTATTTTATTGTTTTTGACAGAGAGAGAGAGAGAGATACAGAGACAGAGAGAGAACTGAACTGGGGGAGCTCCCAGTTCAGCATATGGGTCCACACGGGCTGGGGCCAGGATCCTCGGTACCCAGTGCTGCAAAGTGAGCGCTTTACCCACTGAGCCATCCCGGCTTCCCCAAGATTTGATTTTTTTTTTTTTAATTGTTTGGCAGGAGAGAGAGACAGAGAGACAGGGAGAAGGGGGAGGGCCCAGAGCAGTCTCACCGCTGTACATCATTAGTATCAACACGATATGGGCCACACAGGGCAGGAACCAATCCAGGGGCCTCCCATATGGGAAGCTCGCCCCGGGTGGGAACCGAACTGGGGGCCTCTCACAAGGGAAGCACGCCCCAGTTCAGCATATGGGTCCGCAAGGGCCGGTGCCGGGACTCGATGCCCAGACCCCACAGCTGCAAAGCAAGTGCTTGAGCTGCTGAGCCATCCGGCTTCCCGCAAGGCTCATTTTATGATCTATCATCCAGTCATTCCTGGGTAACATTCCATCTACACTTGACAAGAATGAGTAATCTGCTGTTGTTGCATGGAGTGTTCTATAGATGTGTTAGGTCTGGGTGATTTACAGTGTTACTCAAGTCCTGTTTTCTTATCGATTCTCTTGCCTGCATGCCATATCCATTATTAAAAGTGCAACCTTGAATTCTCCAACTATGACTGTTGAACTGTGTACTCCTTCCTTCATTTCTATTAGTTTTTGCTTCGTTTTTTGGGGGTCCATTGTTAGGTGCATATATGTTTATAATTGATATGTTTTCCTGACAGGTTGACCCTTTTATCATTACAAAATGACCTTGTTTGTCTCTAGTAACAATTTTTGTTTAAAAGTCTATTTTGCCTGCTTTAGTGTAGCCACTTCAACTCGCTTTGAGTTACTGCTTGCCTGGTATATCTTTCTCCACCCCTTTACTTAGCACCTACATGTATCTTTGAATCTAAAGTCTGTTTCTTATAGACAGCATAGAGTTGGCTTTTTAAGCTTTTTGAAATTTTTTATTGTTTTTGACAGAGAGAGAGAGAGAGACAGAGACAGAGAGAGAACTGAACTGGGGGCACTCCCCAGTCCAGCACATGGGTCCGCACGGGCTGGGGCCAGGATTCGATCCCTGGTCCCCGGCGCTGCAAAGTGAGCACTTAACCCACTGTGCCATCCTGGCTTCCCCTGACTTTTTTTTTTTTTTTTTAAGATTTATTTTTATTGTGTTTGACAGAAAGACAGAGACAGAGAGAAGAGGGCCCAGAGCAGTCTCCATAGTTGCACTTCATTAATTTTCTACATAGTTTCATTCCACACAGGGGGGGCGCACACAGGGAAGGAACCGCGTGGGGACCTCCCACATGGGAAGTTCGCCCTTGCGAAAACTGAACTGGGGGCCACACCCCAGTTCAGCATATGGGTCAGCACAGGTTGGGGCCAGGATTCGATCCTTGGTCCCCAGGGTTGAAAGCAAGCAATTAACCCGCTGAGCCATCCTGGCTTTCTGGCTTTTTAAATTCATTCTGTCAATCTGTCTTTTTATTGGAGTGTTTAGTCTATTTGCATTTAATATAATTACTAAGATAGGATTTATGCCACTTTGCTATTGTTTTTTATATGTCTTATATCTTTTTGTTCCTATATTCTTCTATTATTGTCTTCTTTTGTGTTAAATAGGTATTTCTAGTATACCAGTTTCTCTTTTATTAGATATTTTTAGTTACTTCCTTAGTGGTAGCTCTAAAAATTACAACATTTTAACTTAAAACAATCTAGCTCAGATTAATACCAATTTAATTTTAATATATACAAAAACTTTGCTCTAATACAGCTGTGGTTCCTTTCCCCTCCTTTGTGCTGTTATTGTTATACAAATTACATCCTTGTACGTTATAAGCCTAGCAACACAGTTTTATAATTATGGCTTTAAGCATATTGAATAAAAGAGTTATGAAATGTGGTCAAGAAATTTGTGGAACAAAAGGGAAGAAGGGAATTTCCTGGAGGGATACCTGGTAGCTTCGGACTCACTGGGAAGGCTGAAGATCCTTATATGGAAGAAAACAGAAACAGAAACCCTGTTGGTAGCTGGAAAAGTCTGGGCCTCAAATTCTCATCAGCTGCCACTGTGGCAGCTACCATATTTTCTACAAGATGCCCCCATGCATAAGACAACCCCTACTTTTCTAAGCCAACATTAAGAAACCAATACCTGAATTATTCCCATGTATAAGACAACCCCCAAATTTTAGTTTAACCATTTTAGACAAAAGTATCATCTTATACATGAAAAGATACAATAAGTGGCTCTGATATCTTTTCCATTCTTGTTTCGTTCTGCTCACTCCAGATCCCAGAATATGTAGCCCAGTTGAATAGCCCGGGTTGACAGCTACACAGCTGTGTTCACTGTGTATACATTATTCAAGCAGTACACTTAGGATTTCTGCAGTTTTCTGAATGAATTTTATGCTTCAATACAAAAAGTCACACCTACCCTATGACCCAGCAATTCTGCTCTTAAGAGATATAAACCTGAAGTGAAATAATATATAGATAAAACATGTCAACGAAAAGATGTTTGGCCACTGCCATTTATAATAGCCAAAAACTAAAAACAGCCCAGGGCTCTATCAACAGGCAAAAGGATAAGCAAATTGTACACAGTCACACAATGTAATAACACTCAGCAATAACAAGGAAGCAGCTACTGACACACACATAACAGGGAAGAATCTCAAAACACTACATCAAGTGCGAGTGAAAGACGCCTTTGACAAAATACACGCATGTATGATTCTGTTTATATGACGTTCTAGCACAGCAAAACTGCTCTACAGTGGAAAATATCAGAGTAGTGGTTGACTCTGGGGGAGTAGGGCAGGGATGGCCAGGAAAGGGCATGAGGGAGCTTTCTGGGGCGATGCTTATGTTCTCTATCTTAATGGAGTTTGGGTTGCACAGGCATATGCATTTACCTGAGCTTGTGCGATGGGAAACAAAATTTGTGCATTTCACTGTACACACATTTTACCATAAGAGAAAAGAAACACACAGAACAGGGAACTTTAGTTAATGATAAGCTTGCTGACTTGAGCTTTCACTGTTTTATTCATCAAAAGCTGCTATTAAGATAGTGACAAAGCAAGCTACAAACTGAGAGGCGTATTGTCAACACATAATAAACAAAGGATTAGTACTGGAATGTGAATATGAGGTGATCTTTTATGAATCAGTAATAGTCTAATAGGAAAAAGAATGGGTAAAGAAAAGTATAGGTTTGTAAATGAGGAAACACAAATAGTTCATAAACATGTGCTACCATAGCAGTCATCATTGAAATGCCAATTTAAGCCACAATGAGATACCAGTTCACATTCACCAAAAGTGTGGATGACACGAAATATCGGTGAGGATGCAGAAGAGCGCCAAGCACCGTGACCCACGGCTGGAGGGAATACACACGGCCTCAGCCTGCAGAAGACGCACACAGCCCGTGACCTTACCGTTCTGCTCCCAAGGATACATCCTGGAGAAACTCACACACAGAATGGAGCTTGGTAATAGTACAAACCAAGCAGAGACAACCCAAATGCCCATCCGTAAGTGAAAGGGGTAAGTACATTGGGCATCTTTACACACAGCAGTAAAAACGGAACTACAGCTACATGTAACAACAGGATGAATCGCAACAACAAAGACACAAATATATCTAGTAAAAACTTGGAGGGATGCTGGGAGGGCTCAGCAGTTGAGCACTTGCCTTGCCGTCAACAGCAAGGTCCAGGGTTCGATTCTTGGCCCCGGCTCATGCAAACCCATATGCTGGATTGCAGTGCAACTGGTAACTGCTGGGATGGCTCAGTGGCGAAGGTTCTCGCCTCCTGTGAGGGAGGCCACCGGTTCAGTTCCCACCCTGCGCAGCCCCACATCCACCTGTGTGGAATAAAACCATGTCACAATTAATGACGTACAACTACGGAGACTGCTCTGGGCCCTCCCCTTTCTCTCTTTCTCGCCTTCTCTCAAAAAATAAAAATCTTAAAAAAACTTTTGGAATAAGTGTGATTCCACTTATAAAAATTCAAAAGCATACAATGCATTGTTTGAGCATGTACATCTATATGGTAAAGCTATAAAGAACAGCAGGTTAATGGTTAATTTAATGTGACCAGATTTTAACATTGGTAAAGCGGGACACCATTGACTGGGGGGGGGGGGAGGTTCTTGATGAAAAATTTGGTCTATCTCCCGCTGTTCCCTAGCTTGTCGTGCATTCTTTCCAAAAATCGGGACTTTTTTAAAACGCCACGGGACACGGGACAAATTGTTAAAAATTGGGACTGTCCCGCCAAAAGCGGGACGTCTGGTCACCTTAGTATAACAAAATTCAGGTTAGCATTTGCCATGGGGCGGGGGAGGG
>PVKE010007266.1:0-51309 GCA_004027555.1 Craseonycteris thonglongyai | reverse complement strand
GGAGGAGCGGGGGGACAGTTGTGGGGGGAGGTGGGAGTGGGCACTAGATATAAGGTGATGGAAGGGGAGCTGATACTGAGTGATGGGCACATAATACGATGCATGAATGATGTGAGGTGGACTTGTACATCTGTAAACTGTCTAATTGTTACCAACCAATGTAACCTCATCAAATTTAACAATAAATTAAAAAAAAAAACACACAAAAAAAAACAACAACAGAAAGTGGCATGAGTGATGGGATAAGTGTGTTTGAAATGAGGAGGAGTATTGAAATGAGGGGGATTAATGACAATATGTCTTTTACTCTAATAAATTATTTTAATTTAAACATTTACTCTATTTGTTGATCACATCTCATATTCCACAAAGCATCAATAATTAAAACAGGGAATGCCAGATGGCTCAGCAGGTTGAGTCCTTGCTTGCCGTGCAGCCCCGGGTTCCAAGGATGGAGTCCCAGCCCAGCTCCCACCAGGGGCAAGCTTTCCATGTGGAAGGCCGCCAGACCAGTTCCTACCCTGTGTGACCCTGCGCTCATCTGTGTGGAATGAAACTATGTTGAAAACTAATGACGTGCAACTACGGAGACTGCTCTGGGCCTTCCCACTTCTCTGTCTTTCTCTATCTCTCTTTGTCTCTGTCAAAAACAATAAAATAAACCTTAAAAAAATAATCAAAACAGCATGGTATTGGCAGAAAAACAGACATACAGACCAATGGAACAGAATAAAAAACCCAGAAATAAACTCACTTATATATGGACAGATAATTTTTGATATAGGAGTCAAAAAACATACTATGGAAAAAAGGAAAGCCTCTTCAACAAATGGTGCTGGGAAAATTGGGGAGCACAAAAGAATGAATGTGGACTGTAACCTATCACTATATACCAAAATTAACTCAAAATGGATTAAATTCCTCCACATAAGACCCAAAACAATAAACTGTATAGAAGAACACATTGGTACTAAACTTATAGCAAAAGAAACCACCAATAAAATAAAAAGGCATCTAACTAAATGAGAGAAGATTTTTGCAAACAATGTTTCTGATAGGAGTTAATATCCAAAATATATAAAGAACTGGTACCACTCAACAACAAAAAAACAAACAATCCAATTAAAAAATGGACAGGGGACCTAAACAGATATTTATTTATTTATTTATTGTTAAATTTAATGGAGTGACATTGGTTGGTAACAATTAGATAGTTTCCAGAAGTACAAGTGCACATCACATCACCCATGCATCGCATTATGTGCCCACCACCCAGAATCAGCTCCCCCTCCACCACCATATATCTGGTGGCCACTCCCACCTCCCCCCACAACTTTCCTTCCCACCTTCTCTCCCCTCTCCAGGTAACCACCAAACTATTGAGTGTGTCCATAATGCTGGTGCTCTCTCCCACCTCCCCTCCCAGATACATATTTTAAGAAGACAGAAATAACCAAGAAATATATGAAAAAATGCTCAACTTCACTAGCTATTAGGGAAAGAAAATAAAAAACACAACAAGATACTGCCTCAAACCTATTAGAATGGCTATTATCAGTAAAACAAATAATAAAAAGTATTGGAAGGGCCATGGAGAAAAAGGAATTCTCAAAACATTGATGGTGAGAATGTAAATTGGTATAGCCACTAGTGATAACAGTATGGTGGTTTCTTAAAAAAAAAAAAAAGTCGGGGGGAAGCCAGGATGGCTCAGTGTGTTAAGCACTCACTTTGCGCCAGGAACCCAGGATTGAATCCTGGCCCCGGCCCATGTGGACCCATGTGCTGAACTGGGAAGTGCCCCCAGTTCAGTTCTCTCTTTGTCTCTGTATCTGTCTCTCTCTCTCTCTCTCTCTCTCTCTCTCTCTCTCTCTCTCTCTCTCTCTGCCAAAAACAATAAAAAAAAAAGAATAGAGTTACCACATAACTCAGCAACCTCTCTTCTGGGCATCTACCTAAAAAATCTGAACACTTTTGTCCACAAAGATATATGTACTACAATGTTCAATGCACCGCTGTTCACGGTGGGCAAGACAAGGAAACAACAAAAGTGTCCTTTGATAGATGATTGGATAAAGAAGATGTGGTACATTTACACAATGGAATATTACTCAGCAATAAGAAAAGAGAAAATACTGCCATTTCTAACAACATAGATGGATTTTGAGATCATCATGCTAAGCAAAATAAGTCAGACAGAAAAAATTAAGAACCAGATGACTTCACTCATATGTAGGATATAAAACTGAAAGCAAGAAAGAAATATAAACTCATAGGTACAGACAATAATTTAGTGGTTACCCAACGGTAATGGGGGAGGGGGGTGGTGGAGGAGAGGGAATCACATATATGGTGATGGAAAGAGAACTGACTCTGGGTGGTGAACACACAATGCAACACATAGTTGATGTATTATATAATAGTTGATATATTATATAGTAGTTGATATATAATATATAAATTTAATTAAAAAAGAAGATAGGTAGAAAAAGATATAAAATATAGGATAATAGTAACACATAAATTGGATAGGGGAATCTTTGATGATGACCTTGTTTCTTGTTTCACTTAGAAGATTGTTATCAAAAGGTAAGTGCCCATCACTACATCTATTTAGTTACTACATTTGTACCTATAGACTCTTTTCCCCAGCTGACTCTAAAGTTACGGTAAATTGCTTATGCTCCTTTCTAAAGCCAATTATTTCACTTGTGCTCTATATCCCAATACCTCTTGCCTGTTCATAGAATAACTGGAGCAATTCTCCCTTGTCTCATTAAATCACCACTCCTCTTTCTTCTGGAACATTCTTCATAAACCATGTTGTTCTTTGTAATTTTATCATTAAAACAATCATATTTCCTCTTTCAAATTCTGCCCTATTTCTCTGCTCTCCTTTGCAGCAAAACTCCTTGGAAAGGTTGTTCCCTGCTCTGTCTCCATTCTATCAAAATAAACTCAAAGTAAAAAACAAAACAAAACAAAATGTGGAACTAATAAAGACTAGAGCTGAAATTAGCAAAATAGAAAACAGACAATAGAAAGAACCCATAAAACAATTCCCAGTGCATTATAGTCACTTAGTAAACATTTATAAGTTGAGTGTGAAACAATTAAGTAGGCAGGATACTTTTTAAAGCCCAAACTTTATAAAGAACATTACCTGTTCTTCCTTTTGTTGAAGAGCAATTTTTTAAATCTCCACTAATACTGGTGACTGTAGCTATGTATTTTCGTCCAGGCACCAGGTCAGTGAAAGTGAATTCTTTGGCATCTTTGGGGAGTGACTTGTGGATGAGCAAGAGGTCTCTGTCCTCTAGTGAAATGATGTATTTCTCCCATTCTGTGACAGGGGTCTGCCACATGATGCCCAGTGAGGTTTCATTGGCATGTTTGACACGAAGCTGAAGGACAGCCAGGGGTACTGAGGAAAAACAAAAGAGATGAGAGTCACTGACTGAATCAGAGTATTCTTCAGAGAGCTGTTCTTTTCTATCCACAACAGTGTTCTAATTCAGGATTTCTTTTCTGAATTCTTATAAGCATTGAGAAAAAAAATCGAATCATAAATTTTTTTAAATATAACATAATCAGAAATAAAGATTCAAAAGAATACTATTGGAAAATACTTCACTGCATCTTTTATTTTTGACCATGTATCACTTTATGAGTGCTTGTTTCTATATATGAATTCTATGATACAAAAATATTCAATTCAATCTTGTCATCCACAGAACCACAGAGAAAGTCCCATGTTTGAGTACTTGGAGGGAGTTAGGAGTATTTGGTGCCTCCATAGCTGGGAAAGACTAAGTGCTTCTCCCCTTCATTTCTAAGGAAGTAACACTGATGCATCCATGGAAGAAAGCATAATAATTGTATAGCTGCTAAATAATAACAGTATCTGATTAAAGGCTCCCATAATAAAAAAAAACTGAAGTTGCTTCCATTTTTAAAAAAGTTTTATTATTACAATTTATAGGAGACATTTTTAAGAGCCATGTATTGATCCTACAAAAAAAGAGAAAAATTTATAGAAGAATCAAGTACTGAAAGTTACACTGTAATTTTTAGTTCAAAAAAATTTTCTGAAGGAAGCCGGGTTAAGCTCTTGCTTTGCTGCCCTGGGGACCGAGGATCAAATCCTGGCCCTGGCCCATGGGGCCCCACATACTGAACTGGAGAGTGCACCCAGTTCAGTTTTTACCGGGGTGAGACCCCGGCCCAGTTCCTGCCCTTTGCAGCCCCGAGCCCACCTATGGAATGAAACTATGTGGAAAAACCAATGATGTACAACTGTGGAGACTGTTCTGGGCCCTCCCTCTTCTCTCTGTCTTTGTATCTCTCTGTCAAAAACAATAAAAATAAATCTTAAAAAAAAAAATTTCTGTCATCTCCCATAACAGTAATTCCTTCTTCTGGAACACTTTGTAGAGGACCTGCCTAATGCTCTTTGTGAAGAGGTATCCGTCTTTCCAGAAATATGTACATGTAGTTTGCTTGATTTGCTTCTTCTATCACAGATTTGCTTATAAACAGATAACGTACCATGAACATTCCTCTCTATTAATGAAGACCTTTGGATGCTGGGTCCATGTTTTCAAACTTTGTAAGGAGCTCGTTGAGGTCTGTAAAAGCTTCTGCTAAACTCTTCACTGTGAATTTTCTTGGAGTGTTCTTTCTTCTCACCTGCAGTTTCCTTTTCTCTTGCTGCTTTTTGTTGTATGTATTCCTGTCCCAGTTCCAACAACTCTTTAATAGTCAATTCTCAAGAAGCACATCTAGGAGTTGCTCAATGTCATTTTCATCCACACCCAGGTTAAAGTTGTCTGTCATCTCAAACACAGTCTTACTGAATTTCGCAACCTCGGTATCCTTGGCAAATTCTTTAAGTCATGAACAGACTTCTTGAGTGTCTTCTTCCAGATATCATTTATACATTCCTTGGCAACATCGCCCCAAGCACAAGAAAGGTTTCTGATCTAGTCACAGATGTTGTAATCCTTCCAGAATTGTGTCAGTGACTTTCCCAGCTACAGTAATAACCTAGGAAAAGGTCCTCATGTATTAGGTTGGTGCAAACGTAATTGAGATTTTTGTGTTGCTGAAATATGTCATTTGATATTGGAATACATTCTTAAATAAATGTGGTTATGTTATATATTATTTAATTGCACATTTCTCACTTTATGTTTTTTGGCTAATGACTTATTACTTACTGTTTATTTTATATTTATTTTAGACTATGGGAATGATGTTAGACAAAAAGCAAATTCAAGGGATTTTCTTATTCAAGTTCAAAATGGGTCATAAAGCAACAGAGACAACTTGCAACATCAACAATGCATTTGGCCCTGGAACTGCTAATGCATGTACAGTGACGTGGTGGTTCAAAAAGTTTTGCAAAGGAGACCAGGGCCTTGAAGATGAGGAGTGTAGTGGCCAGACATCAGAGATTGACAGCAACCAATTGAGAGCAATCATTGAAGCTGATCCCGTTACAACTACACAAGAAGATGCCAAAGTTCTCAAAGTCAAACATTCTACGGTCATTTGGAATTCGAAGCAAATTGGAAAAGTGAAAAGGTTTAATAAGTTGGTTTAAAAGGTTTAATAAGTTTTTGGTCCTCATGAGAGGACCAAAAATCCAAAAAATCGTCATTTTGAAGTGTTGTCTTCTCTTATTTTACACAACAATAATGAATCACTTCTTGATAGGATTGTGACATGCAATGAAAAGTGGATTTGATATGGCCAACTGGTGACGACCAGACCAGCTCAGTGGTCGGACAGAGAAGAAGCTCCAAAGCACTTCCCAAAGGCAAACTTGAACCAAAAAAGGTGCTGGTCAATGTTTGGTGGTCTGCTACTGGTCTGATCCCCTATAGCTTTCTGAATCCCAGTGAAACCATTCCATCTGAGAAGAATGCTCAGCAAATCAATGAGAAGCACCAAACACTGCAATGCCTGCAGCTTGCATTGGTCAACAGAAAGGGCCCATTTCTTCTCCACAACAACGCCTGACTTCACGTCACACAACCAACACTTCAAAAATTGAATGAATTGGGCTATGAAGTTTTGCCTCATCTGCCATATTCCTCTGACCTCTCACCAACTGACCGCCACTTCTTCAAGCATTTTGAAACTTTTTGCAGGGAAAATGCTTCCACCACCAGCAAGATTCAGAAAATGTTTTCCAAGGGTTCGTTGAATCCCAAAGCATGGATTTTTATGATACAAAAATACACATTCTTATTTCTCATTGGCAAAAATGTATTGATTGTAATGATTCCTATTTTTATTAATAAAGATGTGCTTGAGCCTAGTTATAATGATTTAAAATTCATGGTCCGAAATCGCAATTATTTTTGCACCACTAAGCCTGAAATGCTGCAATAACTCCATGATCTATTGTTTGGATCAAAGAGGTGGTATTTGGAGGAAGAAACACTTTGATATTAAAATGATAATCACTAATAAAAGGAGGACATCCAGGAGTATTATCAACAATAAGCAAAATCTTTGTGTGTGTGTATATATGAATTTGATTGATTTCATAGAATGAGCAAAATTTTGAAAAATATGTTATTCTCCAAACAGTACTTCATTTCACTGGCATGACAATTCAGGGCATCATGGAGGAGGAGCTAGGTCATTCATGACGTCTCAATGCTACTGTAGGACACTGTCAGTGTGTGTTTACTGATATGTTTGAAGACCCTATGTTTATCCCTGTGTCAGATCACAAAGAGTTTCATTGTAACTCTTGTAACATTGTCCCCAAGGAAGACTTATCCTGTTCTTAAAACCCTTGAAAGTTGGCATTGACTTGGCTTCCTTATGGATGAAAGTCCTTTTAGGCATCTGTTTTCAGAATAGGGAGCTTCATCTATATCAGCAATCCCCAAACTTTTTGGCACTAAGAACTGGTTTCACAAAAGGCAGTTTTTCCATGGACAGGGGTGGAGGGTGGGAGTGGGGTAAGTGAGGATCGGTTCAGGATGATTGAAGTGACCGATGCAGGTTAATTTTCACCACTCGTTTATAGGGTTTTGATATGAGTCTGCAAGCAATTGATTTATTATGGTCTCTGTGTAGTCAAACCTCTCTGCTCATGTGAATCTGTATTTGCAGCCTCTCCCCTGCACTAGCATCACTGCTTCAGCTCCACCTCAGATCAATAGGCATTAGATTCTCATAAGGAATGAGCAACCTAGGTCCCTCACATGCACACTTCACAATAAGGTTTGTGCTCCTCTGAGAATCTAATGCCAATGCTGATTTGACAGGAGACAGACCTCAGGATGTAATGGGAGTGATGGGGCGAAGCTGTAAATACAGATAAAGCTGTGCTCATTCAACCACCACTCACCTCCTGCTGTGCCGCCCGGTTCCTAACAGGCCATGAACTGGTCCAGTACATGGTTTAGGGTTGGGGACCTCTTGTTTAAACCACCCAGAGCTAGCAGTAAATTCAACATTATAGTTGGGTCCATCCAGCCTTTTCTTACAATATCACAAAGAAAATTTTTGCTTTGGCAGTGACCATCATGGTACTGAGATCATACACTTCTCTGCCTGGTCCTCAATCCAGGTCATTAGAAGTTTCTCCAATTTTTGTTAGTGTCATTGCCTTTAATAAAGCAGGTCCTTTAAAAGCATCTGTCACCTTGTTCTTGTTCTTCAAGACTATAGCTATGATAAAATTGGACATTCCTGACTGGTGAGCAATAACCATCACTAATTTTCTGCCTTTGTAGTCCTTAATCAATTTACTTTCATTTCTAGGTCAATCACTCGATGTGGTCTCTTACTGGCAACATTAGCAGTGAATTTTGTAGGCTTAGTGGCCATAATGAACAGAACAAGCCAAGATTAAATTAAGCACAAAACACACCCAATGGTTTGGTGGTTACCGGAGAGGGGGGAGGAAGGGAAAGGGAGAGTTGTGGGGGGAGGTGGGAGTAAGCATTGGATATATGGTGGTGGAGGGGGAGCTGATTCTGGGTGGTGGGCACATAATGCAATGCATGGGTGATGTGATGTGGACTTGTACATCTGGAAACTATCTAATTGTTACCAACCAATGTCACCCCATTAAATTTAACAATAAACAATAAAATAAATAAATAAATAAAAATGAAGCACAAAAGAAAATGATGCAGTCAAGAGAGTACACAAAATGTATGAGGCTGTTGCTATTATAACACAGCATACTGTTTTACAACAAACTTTTTTTTATAACTAGAAAGAGTAAACACTAAAATAATAAAGTATAGTTTAGTAACTATATATTAATAAACCAGTAACATAGTTTTTTATTATCATTATCAAGTATTATGTAGTATACATAATTATATGTGCCATTCAACTGGCAGAGCAGTAGGTTTATTTATATCAGCATCACTACAAACAGGTGAGTAATGCATTCAGCTATGACATCACTAAGCCATAGGAATTTTTCAGTTCTGTTATAATCTTACGGATCCACTGTCATATACGCAGTCTGCCATTGACTGAAATGCCATTATGTAGTTCATGACTGTATAAAATAATGGAGTTATTAGTGTTAAGTGATTTCTAATGTTCTAACTTGACATTAAGTATTACCAACTCTATTTCAGTCTGCAAGTCTACAATATCTCAAATTAAAAAAACACCAGGGTACTACATTGATAGTTACCTGGGTTACTTGGTAAAGGAACTAAATTAAGGTTTCATCAGTCATTCACGCCTTGGTATTTGCTTACCTGTCCTGCCTTGGCAACGCTTAGAATTCTTCAGATTTCCACTTTCAACAGTGACTTCTACCTCATACTGTCTTCCTGGTATGAGCGCCATGTCATTTATAACATAGTGTGTTTCCTCCTTTCCCACAGTGATGTTGAGCAGCACCAAAGAATCATTGAAGAACAGGATACGATACTGTTCCCAGTCTCCAGCAGGGGGCGACCAGCTCACTACTAGGGACTTCAGTGAACCATTGCTGTTTACTTCCAGGTTTCCAACATTCTGTGGAACTAAATGATGAAATGATGTCAAAAAGGAGATACTAAAAACCAAAAAAACAAAAACAAAAAAAGGTACTCAACATTCACTTTATGTAGGCCACAGTAGATAAGAGACCTAATAGCTGCAATTCAAAACATTTCTAACTTTGCTTTATGTTCGTGGATTGCAAATGAGTGTTCTTTCCTCATTTTGGAGACATTTGATACTCAAGAAATATATGAGCTCTGACAATTAAGTTCAAGAACATCCTAGAAAAACTGCTACTTACACCTCGTTGCCGAATATCACTACAATCACCTTTGAAATACTCCCTTTGGGAAGCTATGCACCAACACCAGTACACCAGTGCCTATTCCACCATTCAAAGCAATTTTGGAACTCTTTTCTGAAATGGCCATCAGAGCTGTTTTCATATTACCCCTGGTGTCCTGAATGTCATCTAAACATCTTCCTTTCAATATTACCTTTATCAGTGGGTATAGAAAACAGTCATCAGGAGCCAGATTGGGTTAGTAAAGAGGGTGTTCCAATACAGTTATTTGTCTACTGGCTAAAAACTCCCTAACAAATATTGCCATATGAACTGGTGCATTGTTGTGATGCAAGAGCCATAATTTGCTGGTGAAAAGTTCAGGTCATTTTCACCTAAGATTTTCATGCAGCTTTTTCAGCACTTTCAAATAGTCAACTTGGTTGACTGTTCAGTTGGTACAAATTCATAGTAATATCAAAAATGATTAGCAACATCGTTTTGACTTGATTTGAACTGATAGAACTTTTTTGGTCTTCCATTGTGCACTATGACTTCCATTGTGCACTTTGACGCTGTGTTTCAGGGTCATATTGGTACACCCATGTTTCATCACCAGTGCTAATGTGGCCCAACACATCATCTTGCCTCTCCAAAAGGTTTTGGCAAACTTTGACTCTCCTTTGCTTTTGCTCATTGGTGAGCTCCTTCAGGGTATTTTTGCACATACCTTTCTCATGCCAAGATTTTTAGTGAAGATTTTTCTATTTCTCTATCAATGTTTTATCGGTTTGCTGTGCTTCTCACAGTCAGCTGACAATTTTGACTCATAATTTGTATCACTGATAAAGAAAGGTTAGGGTGGCTAGTAATGAGCAGAACTGATGAAAATATTGAAAAATTCATCATTCTTTTCCTTCAGAAAAACGATTAATCCATTTGTACACTGCCATTTTCTTCATGGCATTATCCCCATAAACTTGAACTAATAGGGCTCTGATTTTACTTCCACTCTTGTAAATGTAACAATAAATTTAATTTTTGTTTATTGCTCTAATTATGACATTCTTGTGATGACACACAAAAATATACAATAATGAATGCCATTTATCAAGACACTGCCATATGATGACATAAACACAGCTGTGAGACACTGATATACCAAGGTTATGAACCTTACCCAGTTGTATGTACAGTGCTGACAACATAAGCTCACAGTGGCAAGTTTGTGGACTTAACTGTCAGACCTGATATGCTAAAGTCCTGTTATTAATATCAGCAATGTGATCTTCTGTAATACTGTTAATAACCTGTGATATGAACACCGTGCTTCATTGATTGAACATCAGTTCTAGAGACAATACTGTTGTTGCACCTAATGATGGGTGACATTGATGGATGTGGCATTTTTTGGAAGAGACACTATGTTGTGGTTTTGAAACAGTCTTTTTCTTTTCCAACTGAAAACACTAATCTCACAATATAGCTCTGATCTTATTACTCTTGCTCAAAAACATCAAGGTCTCTCCATTAACTATAGAATAAAACACCAAGTCCTTGGTGTGGTGTTTGTAGTTCTCCAAAATCATACTCCATATCCCTGCAGTCTTAAATTCTGACTACTACTAAGGCAGCCCTTCCTCCTTCCCCACTCCCTTAAACACTGGCATCCAGGTGCTTCTTCTGCAGACCTGTCAGTCTCCTGGGTACTTCTGCCCCCATGCCTTTGCTTAGATACGTTGAAAGCCATTTTCTTTAAGAAGACTTTACTGATCTGAAAGAAAATTTTGTTCTCTTGTCTGTCTCTCCATATGGCTCGCTCTTACCTGGAATCTCTAGTAGCATATAGAATGGACTCTGGAATCAAACAGCCTGGTTTAAACTCCCGCTTTACTATTTACTGGCTGCGTAACTATTGACAAGTTATTTTATTGTGACAACTAAATGAAATAATGGTATGAAGTATTTAGTGATTGGTACATGAAAATATCAATACAATTACCATTATTAAAATATACTACAGTATGTAGTATATTCAGTATGTAGTACAGTATGTGTGTATTCTACATTTTTGTGATTAAAATGTAACTTCCTTAAAAGCAAGGGTCAGCAAAGTAAATAGTTTAGACTTTGTGGGCAACATATGGGCTATATGTCTCATATTTTTCTTGCTTCATACATTTTTTAAACCCTTTAAAAATGTAAAAAAAACCAAAACACTTTTAGCTGGGGGCTATACAAAAACAGGTCACAGGCCATATTTAGCCAAAGGGTATAGTTTGCTGAACCCTGTTATTTTAACAATTCCCAAAGCTCATAGTGCAATAATTTACAGATAGAAGGCACAGAATAAATGTGCAGTGACTTAAATTAATAAAATAATGTAGGAAAAACATGGTTAAGTGCTAATTGGCTATCACTATAAGAGTTGATCAGAAGTGTTTTATTAAGTTTCAATGCTAATGCATTTATGCTATGTAAGTGATGACTTGAAATAGCACAGGGCAGAGCCTGTTATGCAGGTCACGGAGGAATCAACTGAAACACATTTGTTTATATAACTCAGATAAATGCAATTAACCCTTTGCTTTATTATTATATGGAGCCCTGTCCCAAAGATACTCTCAGTCATACAGACCATACTTCCCAGGTTGGGAAAAGCGTTTTCTTTCTAACTTTTGTCCTATTCTAAGATGAATCAGAGACTGATTTGGGCAACCAGGGAATATTCTGAAGCTCCAGACTCACTTGTTCTTCCCACTTCCATCTTCTGAGCAGATAATTCACCAGAGACAGAGCTGATGGTAACTTCATAGAGTCGCCCAGGGGTTAAGTCTTCAAATAGGGTTTCAGTAACCTGGGGTGCTAATATTCTGGATTCTTTGATGGTCCCTTGGTGAGACAAGATAATATTGTAGGAATCCACATGCCCAGAAGGTCTTTGCCACTTGACTTTTAGGGAGGTTAAAGTTCCATCATTTGTCACCTTCAGATTTGAGACTTCCATGGGGGCTAATTTGGAAGAAAGGAAAAAAGACTTTAGTTCAGGATACTTTACCAGTCTTATGGCCAAATTTGACCTGAATTTTAAACCAAATAAGCCACCCTACCTGAACAAAAGAAAACAACAACTTCACAAGGCTAAAGACAATACTGCAAAACTGAAGAGAGGCTATCTGACTAGTAGAAAGAGCATAAACAGACTGAGTTACTAGTTGGCTGGGCAACCCTGGGCACGTCTGCCTGCCTATCTCTCTGAGCCTAGAGGTCCTTTTGGCAAATGGGGGCTTAATCAAAAGACCTAAAATGATCCACTCCAGCTCTAAAATTCTTTAAGTGAAATGCTCAAAGAAGTCTGTCATCTGCCTAATTTCTTTCCCTTTTTAGAGGGCTGTCCAGAAAGGATCCAGCCATATAGCTGTTCTTATTAGATTGACAATGGTTAGATTTTTTTCTGAACAGTCCTCATTTATTTAATAATAGCATGTACATAATAAATAAATTGGTCAATTGATTGACCATAACAAAATTTTGTGTGTTAAGAATAGTTTATTTTCATTCTAAAGCATGATAAAATTAAAGCATAAGAACTGTCATTATGTCATCAATGGAAAATTATTACAAAGAAGAGACATTTTGGTGAATAATTTTTCTATTTTCTACCTATCCTGTAATTTTGGGCCTCACTAATGACATAGTAGAAATTAACAGTACTTAAAAGAATGGGTATAGTACACTGATTCTGCAGAGGTCAGTTAGAAGTGTGATTTGCTCTTGATCTAAATCAGGGGTCTCCAAACTATGGCCCAGGGCCAGATGCGGCCCGTGAGGCCCTCCCATCCGGCCCGTGGAGACCTTTTTATCTACGGAAAAAAATTACGGAAATTTACGTGTATCCTGCCAAGATCAGCTGCTTACCTTTTCTACTTCTGTTCACAGTCAATGAGATGATATAATGCCATCTAGTGGCAGAGTTTTTAAATGGTTTGCTGCTTGTTCAAGACTTGATTATTTTGATCACAGTTTGCCAGTTGTGGTTGACTGCTGCGATGAGGAGGTGTTGGTGTTAGTTGGCGTCTAATTGTGAAACATGTCGCACTCTATTCTATTTAGTGATAATTTCCTTCACGTAATTACTTACCAGTGTGTATAAAGTATTGGGAATGTCGTTAGTTTAACAAAAACTTTCCGAATATTCTGAAGAGCAAACATTAAAAGCAATAATCTCTCTACCATAAGTGGATATATTTGCAGACTATATTCAGGTAAGTTTAACTTAAGAAATCATAAAAATTTTTTAAAATTGTTTTGGGTCATTTGCATCTATAATTGCGACAAAATTAGTTCGCATAATCAGGTTTTTTTGAGCGATATTGTATGCAAGATACTTTCAGTTTCACTATTTATTCATGTTGAAGTCACTTTATTTTAGTGCCCAACGATGGCCGAGAAGAGAAAAAGAAAAATAGACGATGAGTGTTGGCAATTTCAAGAAGAACGGAGTTTGAAATACTTCTTCATCAAATCCGGCGAGAAAGCATTTGTGTGTGATTTGCAACGAAACCGTGGCTGTGATGAAAGAATGCAACCTGCACTGTCATCATCGAAGCAAACATTGGGAGAAATATGCACAGCTGGAGGGTAAAGTCCGTGCCAAAAAATTTTCTAAATTACAAAATCAACTCACATCTAAGAGGACATTGTTCAGTAAATCCTCAAATGAAAATAAATCCTTAACTAAGTCCAGTTATAAAGTTGCCTACATCCTGGCTAAAAGTGGCAAACCGTTTACAGATGGTGAAGTAGTGAAGAAATGTTTGTTGGAGGTGACTGAGGAACTTTGCCCAGAAAAGTTGAAACAATTTAAAAATGTAGCTTTGGGTGCAAATACCATTGCCTGCAGTGTTGCAGACATGGGTGAAAACATTGTGACTCAAATAGCAAAAAATGTAAGCAAGTTTCGCCATTTTTCAATTGCAATGGATGAATCGCTGGACAGCTGTTCCACCTCTCAACTGCTTGTGTTCATTAGAGGTGTGGATGAAGACATGAACATAACACAAGAGCTGGCTTCCCTACATAGCATGTACGGCACTGTTACCGGAGAGGATATATTCAATGAATTGAAAAAAACATCTGCTGATTATAACTTGGACTGGACTAACCTCAGTTGCCTGACTGTTGATGGAGGAAAGAACATGAGTGGTATAAAGAAAGGCTTGGTTGGACAAGTGAAGCAGATGTGTAATGAGAAAAACATTCCACAACCAATGTTCCTGCACTGTATTACTCACCAGCAAGCTTTGTGTGCTAAATATGTGGACATTAGCAGTGTACTGAATCCTGTGGTGAAGATGGTGAATTTAATAAGGTCATGTGGGCTCAACCATAGACAGTTCAGAGACATGTTGAAAGATACAGACACAGAATCGCAAGTTTTACCATATTACACAGCAATAAGATGGCTAAGTTGTAAGAAAGTTCTGAGCAGAGTATTTGAATTAAGAAAGGAAATAGGTGACTTCTTGGAAAGTAAAGGCAAGCCACAGCCATTACTGTCTGATGAAGAGTGGGGATGGAAATTGGCCTTTGCTGCAGACATAACTAGTCATTTAAATTTTCTGAACCTAAAACTACAAGGAGAGAAAAATCTAGTTTCTGATCTATACACCCACCTAAAGACCTTCAGATCTAAACTTGTCTTGTTTTTGGAACAAGTACAGGCCAACTACTTGACACACTTTCAGCAGTGCAAGGTCTTAACGGCTGAAGCAACAGCTGAGTTCCCCATGTCATTTGCATGCGAGATCATCAAAGACCTCCAGCTGCAGTTTCAGGAGCAGTTTTCGGACTTGGGTTCAAAGGCAGAAGAAGTGAGACTGTTTCAAAACCCATTTGAAGCAGATGTGGCCAGTTGCCCAGATGAACTGCAGCTGGAGGTCATTGAGATGCAAGCAAATGACCTCAGGGACACATTCAAAGAAGGACTGGTGGGTTTTTACCAGTTTTTGCCCAAGGAAGACTTTCCTAATGTCAAAACTTTTGCATCAAGGTACCTTTCAATCTTTGGAACAACATACTTGTGTGAACAAACATTTTCAAGAATGAAATATGTGAAGAACAATTTGAGAACAAACTTGTCTGATGATAATCTCAGGTCACTGTTGATGTTAGGGACATCAAATCTAAAGCCAGAAATGTCTGCTATTTTGACATCCAGGAAACAATTTCACCATTATCACTAATACAGGTGTTCACGTGTAGTGTATCAATGTGTTATCAAATAATAACTGAATAAAATAATATTAAATAAATAATTAAAAACAACATCTATGTTTTGATTCTTTTTTATTTGGACCTCGAGTGTGTAGTCAGCCCCAACCTGCTGTTTGATAGTTAATGCAGCCCTCGGGCTGAAAAGTTTGGAGACCCCTGCCCTAGAGTAATTTCTAAAGCACTACATATTTTAGAGTTTCTGTTAAAATTAGATAACTTTCCAATAAAGGGGACTTATTAACACATTATAGACTCGCAAGAAGCATTAGAATCTACTAGAATGTAAGTTCTATGAGGGCAACGACTATCTCTTTTGGATATTGTTATATCCACAATGCCTAGCATATATATTACACTTAGTAAATACTGAATTAGTGTGTATATGAATTATTTATCAAAAAAGCACAGATTTGTTTAGCAGGCTGTATTAGGCTGTGACAATAGCTCCTGCAGTACTGGGTCTCAAGACATGCTTTGATGGATAGAGGCTTGCATAGCACTGAGAAAAGTAATGCCCTGGTTCACGGTGAGTGATGTCACAAAAGTAGTAGATCTTGTTTAAGAGAAGAAAGTAGAAATATTTACCAAGGAGAACGGCATACTGAAAAAAGAAGTTGAGGCTAGATCAGGAATTAACTCTGCTATGTCAGGAGATTGCCAAAGGCTAGACCAGACTTTAGAATAAAAGTGAATCCATCTTTCTCTAAGGTAGAAAAGTGGATCAATATTAAGAGCCTTCTATAACATACAAATTTCAATTTTTCCTATATTACCCTTATTAAATATTTCCTTGATTTGAGCTTTATTCTTGTTCAACTATCTCAAGAACTTACTTGTCCTGGCTGGTTTCCATCTATAGTTTTGCAGCCCCACAGCCTCGGTCACAACGGTGAGGTTATAGAGGTGGCCAGGCGTCAGTCCGTGAAAAGTGTAGGAAGTAGTATATTTGTCCACAACATTGCCATGAACTCTGATCCCTTTATCCATTAGTATCAGCTGGTATCTTTCCACATTTCCAGAGCCATGGGACCAGGAAATAAGAAGAGAATTTGTTTTCGCTATAATGCCAATATCTTTCACAGGGGATGGCACTAATGGGATAAAATGCATTTCCAAAGTGTCATTCATAACTTCCTTATAAAAGACATAGACAGTTTAATTCAAAATCACATTCATTTATGCTTCTCTATACATATAACTTATGTAATAACTAATAAAAACAGCACTTTCAAAATTTCACCAGAACCTGGATTAATGTTCTTTTCAAAATCTACAGCCTAAAACCACATCAGAGTTTACCTGTCTCCCCCATTTAATAGAAATTAGGTAGTTTTTGCCAATAAAGTATGATGTGCCATAGTAGTAAAAAAAAAGGAAAAGGAAAGTACTATACAAGATGAAAAATGCAAAGAGAACAATAAAGCAGTAGAGAAAATGAGGGAAGAGTGAATGACAAGGACACAATTTTATGTAAGGGGGTGTTGCTGTGTCATTGATATCAGGATGTGTGGGTACAAAGACTTGTTCCAAACATGGGAATATTTAGGAAACATGAGTTGATGTTATGAGAATAATATACAAAGGAGGAAAACATTTAGAAGGTATGTTTTATAGCACAAACTCAAGAAAATGTCTAAGATTTGAGTTAGAAGGACCATTAGGAAATATTTATTTCATTTTGGAAAAAACTAGTCCCAGAGAAGTTCCATGACTTGTTGAAAATAACTCAGCAGTCTAGCAACATGGCCACACACCCTTATTTTTAGACCAGCTTTTCCAGTGTATCTCACAACTTCTCTCTATTTCTCTTTATCTATCTATCTATCTATCTATCTATCTACTTGTTATCTATCTATCTATCATTTATCTATCATCTATCTCTATTATCTATCTACCTACCTATTTATGTCTATCATCTATCTATCATCTATCAATCAATCATCACATCTATCTATCTATCTATCTATCTATCTATCTATCCTTCTATCTATCTGTCTATCCTTCTATCTAGCTACCTACCTATCTATATCACTATCTACCTATATTTGGTCTGGGGAATTCTTACTTCTATTTCTTGAATTGAATATAATTTTATACCCAACTATCTGTAAACAGGTCTTACCTGTTGATCCATTGGTATAAACTGTAGAGGAACGTTGATTTCCAGAAATAGCTGTGATGGCAATATTGTATTTATTGCCAGCAGTAAGGTTAAAAAACGTACATTCATTCCATGAAGTACTATTTTGAATTTGGGCCCCTTGTATCTTTTGGTTATCATCAAATAAATGCAGCTCATAAGAGGTGACTTTTCCAGAAGAAGGAGTCCACCAAACATGCAAGCTGGCTGAAGTAGTCTTCTCTCTATTGACCTCAAACCTAGCAGGAGGTAGAGGATCTGCAAAGCAAAAACCAAGGAGAACTTGGCTTGAAGACTTCTGCAAGTACATGCTTACCTTGCTATAATCCAGGTTCATTTTCTTTAAAAAGTTTAAGAACCTACTGCCCATGATACAAGTTGGCATTTTGTTTTACTTCCAAACTTAAATGAAAAAAAGAAACCCACTCAGTTACTAGTATATAAACTCATTTTTCTAATAAAACTTTTTGTTAAGACAACTCTGAGGTTGGAATTCTAAGTAAGGTGACATTTTGTTTAGTTTGCACGTTTAGCATGTTTCAAACATTGACAAACAGGCTATGCCTGGATAAGTTTTGAAAATCTCAATAGAAAATACAGACATTAAGAAAAAAACTTGAAATTTGTACTGAACTTTTTCTTTTTTAGGTTGTGAATTTTGGGAGTTAAGTATACATAACTGTGGTTTGTTTTTAAGTATCAGAAAACCACAAAAGATATAGACCTGATTATGAGCTTAGGCTAGGTCTGTTCACCAAAATGAGTTCTCCCAACAGCTTGGATTTCTTATGTCCCTAGATTTTCATAACTTGGGTCCTTGGATATTTTGGAGCCACTGAAGCCCCTAGTGCAAGTGGAAATTGATAAGTCCTGTACCCAGCTGTTCACTTAGTTTCAACTCTCAAAGCCATGGGTTAGTTTAAGGAGCCTCATTTCTTGTGTCTTGAATCTTCACTTTGAAACTTGAAATAACATAAACATATCTCCAGGTTAGGAACTAAGTCAATCGTGTTTAGTGAGCAGCCATTCTATGGTACAGTGTGACCATTTGAGGAATAAGGCTCTTTCTATGCTGAATGCTAGTAGTAGAAACACTGAGAGAAATGTACACAGGAGTAATTTTAAGAAATCCTACATGGTTCTAGTCTAGAAAGTGGGATGAAGACACTGGAGACTAAATTTCAAGAGTCAGGTTAGATGTTTTAGTGGCATCACCATAGGTATCTCAGTTCTTATCTACTCCTGGTAAATTATGTTTTCCTCATAAAATAACTCCAGGAATTCTAGAAAGTTTTTAGAATAGTAAATGTCTTAAGAAAGTGTTTGCTTTTGACTTAGATTAGCACAAATAGTAACAAGATAATCTTACTCTATATTCAAAAGGCACTTATTACCAGATAGCTCATTTATAGGTCATCTAGAGACAACATACATAGGCTAAATTAAGCCTATTACCAATCTAATGTCTTTGTGTCTTTGGCTGTGACTTATATGAGTAAAGTATTCTAAAAAAGTTAAATAAGTTACATAGCACTTTATATCAAAAATTAATAATATGAATCTTAGCTGGCAAGTAAACCGAGGTAGCAATAACATTACAAGCCCAAAGCCCATGTAAGCTTGGGCACATCACATGCTCACTTGAAGAGTGTAGATTCTAGAGCCCAATGACTGGGGCTTGAATCGGCACTTCTGCTTTGTACTCATACATAATTCGGGCAATTCCTTCACTGCCCCATCTCATTTGTGCTTCACCTGTCTCATCTATGCAATGTTGATAATAATAGTCTCCTTTTAGTAAAATTGTTATGAAGGTTAATTTGAGTATTTTATACGAAGCACTAAGAATGTTGTCTGATACATAGTAAATGTTTAAGGTTAGCAAGTATTATTATTATTCCTATAAAAAGGAGAAGGCCTTGTCACAGAAGCAGTAAGATATACTGGCAGAGAGTATGGGCTTCGGAATCAGACAGAACTTAATTCAAATCTTGGCTCCACCATGTATCAATCATGAGACTTTAGGCAAGTTATTTAACCTATCCAAAACCTCCATTCTTCCCATCTGTCTGGTGAGTATATTAATAGCACCTACATTCTTGGATGTTTTCAGGAGTAACAAAATACAGAGGAGACTTAACCTGGCCCACAATGGGTATTCAATGATATAAATGTATTTTGTCTACTTGATCAGAAAAAAAAAAATTTCATCTGAATCACTGACAAAATGGAGGCAAAAGTAGAATACAATTTTTAAAAACTAAACTGATAAAAGCCTTAATTGCCTTTGTTATAAAAAGTAAAACTTGATAAAATTTTATCAGCATATTCCTATGAACTAATTTTCTAATCCTTAGGATGAAAAAAAAAATTTCCAACGTGATTCTCATTTATAGGCTCTTGAGGAAAAATGGCAGCTGATTTTCCTGGTAATATTATCTATAATTTCTATTATACACAAGTCTATAATTAAGGATGTCATAATAAAAAGAACATAATTTTCCTTCACAGAAAAATTTCTTGTTGCCTGAAAAGAACAAGGTATTACAATGAGATTCTAATAGCAAACAAAACTTGAGAACAATCTTGTCATAGCCAACCTAGATGACACATTCTCACTCAAGAGGCATTTTAAGGACAAGGATGAGAGAAATAACTGCTTTTCAGTGATAGTTCAAAGGAGATCGATACTGTACTGTCATCTACATCTACAACAAAGCCAGATAAAAGCTAAAGAAAATGATGATATGATCAGTATATTCTAAACATATATAATCTGCAAAATGTGAGCTATAGAAAATGAATTTTATGATTGCGTGCTTAGAGAGTGAAGTTCAGAAATGCAGACTTTATCTAATCTCTCTGAGCCAGAAAACAAAACAGTCAATCCTTTGTACATCCGCTAGAACAAAGGAACCATGAGACTGGGAAGTGCCTGGGCTGGGAGAACCTGCACTGGAAACAAACACTTAAAACCCCATTTACACTGTGATAAAGCCCTGGCCTGGCACTTATCCACTATTGCTATGCATGTTGCAGAAGTTAAAGCGTTTTCATACATCTTTACAGTCTAAGCCCAGTGAAAACAATGTTGTACCAAAAAAAAATGTTTTCAGTATTTTATTAGAAACAAATTAGATACTTCCATCAGTCATGCTAGTTTTATCGATTATCTATCTATCTATGATCTACCTATCATCATCTATATCTATTATCTATCTATCTACCCACCTACCTAAAAAAAAGAGAGAAAATATTTAATGTTCTTTGAAAATTTAGTTATATGTCTGTAACCTTCTAGTCATATGACAGATTGTATGTAATTAAAAAACCCTACTTGACTTATGTAATTGATACTGATGGTTAGTGGTATCAATGCACATATAGGTGCCTTTTCCATCCATCATTTATACAATCAGTAACCATTAAAGTATTACAAACTATGAGAACTGTTGAAGCTATAAATCAATAACTTAATCTCAATTAATATACACAAATTTATCATTAGCCATAAATTTAAGACATCTTTGTGCTTCTTCAAGACAGGCTTGCAATATGAAATGCCAAACACAAAGTTCTGCCATATTCATCTGTTGTATTTCAGTGAATCTATTAGTATTGGGAAGCCCCAGAATTTCATAAGTTGGCTTGATATAAATCCAATTTTTTTGTTCTAAGAGGAAAATATGAAGTTTAGCTATATTCATGAACCAAAATGAATTATTTCTTTTTTTTACTTTTCTTTAATGTGACTTAGAAAGAAGGAGAAATTCATTTATATAATGCAAGCAATATTCTTTAAAAATTATTTTGTATGGCTATTGAAACATTCTTATCTATTGATATAGGAATATCCAGAGTGTTTAGAATTTATAATGATAGCATTTATTTTGGAAATAAAGGGTGCAAGCAATCCATGGGTTAGTGCCAGACACTTTTCTTAAAGTCATAATAGCACCACAGTATATCTGTGTAAGATCTGATAATTTACAATAGGCTTTCTCTGTTTCAAAAATATGTACCAAGGGATGGTTTGTAGCTTTTGCCCCATAGATGAATAAAAATGAAAAAATAATGGTTGACAATCTCCAGTTAATTAAATACATCTCCTTTATTTTGTGGTTGCTGTTCTCTGACTATACTAGTCAGCTTTCTGACTTATTTTAAGATAATATACTATATTATGCTAATACATTATATTAACATGCATTTGATTTATCACATTTATACACTAGACATAAAGTTCAGGTAGAAATGAACTTACAAAGTTTTAACAACATTGAAAAAATTAAAGCTGTTTTTGACAATTATTTGCATCTTCATTAACAACAGTATAGGATGTAGCATTATTTTGCAGGTCATCATATTTGGCTCTAGGTATGTAAGTTGTAGACAGCCCACCCTCTGAGAGTTTATAGACTATCAGAAAGTTAAGACCTATGTGAAAAAAGTAAACAAACGGTGCGTTATCAGGAGGATGATTTTGATGACAGCCTGGGTTAAAATCTCAATGCTGCAATCTCTGAGGGTGACTTTAGACAAGCTGCTTAATCTTGCTGATGCTCAGTTTTTTATCTGTAAAATGGGATTAACAATTCCTACTTTACAGAATTGTGCTAATGGAGGTAAAGTGGTAAGTACACCCCTGGCATATGGCGGGCTCTCAGTAAATTGCAGATGGTTAGAGTGCTGCTCCTGTTAAGAGTAACACAGGCCAGCACTAGTGCTACCTATGCAAATAGAGAAAAATATCCAAGAGCAAAGGTTTCAGAGGTAAGGTTCATGAAAAAAATAAACGTGAGCAAGTTTGTAATGTCAAGTAGGATTTAAAAATCAGAGAGAAGAAAGGGCATTGCAGACTGAGAGAGCAATTTAAGCTAAATCACTAAAAACCTCACTTCTAGTAAATATTAGAGAACCGTTGTCAGCGCTGAGAATACACTGACAACTGATGAAGACTTCAACTCCCTCATCCCCAGGATATCCTTCAGCAGCACCATTCTAATTCTTAGACATTAACAATTGAGGCTTTCTCAATTTTATTTAAGTGCTACATGAACGCAACATAAAGAGAGGTTCCATGGCCTCCCCTTCCAATCCAATTGCCTCTCTTATGTAGAAATTCACAATTTGTCATTTGATGTGTGCTTTCAAACCTGGACATCTAGATATTAAGTAATTATTGTTAATGTTAGGTATGATGGTAGGTATGATGAAGACATTGTTGTTAAAAAAATCCTTCTTTCAGAAATGCATACTGAAATATTCATAAATTATATTAAATGACTTGGATTGCATCCAAATGATATCAGGTGTGATTAAGGGTGGAGATATAGATGAAAGAAGATTGGCTATCAATTGGCAACTGCTGAAGCTAAGTGATGAATTCATTATTCTATTCTATTTATTTTTATTTGTTTGAGTTTTCATATGAAAGGAAGAAAAACTACATTAAAGACAAAAATCCCTGGCAATCTATGTATATAGGCAGCAGGAAAAGCGGAAGAGCAAATACGAGATGGATTGACTACAAAAAAGCAGTCATAGGCATGGATCTACAGGAGCTGAGCAGGGTGCCGAGGATAGAGCAGTGTGGACAACACTCATTCATAGATAGGGTCACCGGGAATCAGAGCTGACTCAACAATCCATAACAAACACCATGCTAATTTTAGTTGCATATCATATGTTTAGGGGCATACAGTCATCTTCATTTAGAAGAGAGACTCCCCCCCCAAACAGAATAATCTTCTGGAGAGAGGGATCCCTTGGGTCCCTTGTAGTACAGGCTTCCCCTGCTAGGTGAGTGTTCTAGGAATTCATCTGCATCAGTGTACCAGCTGGTGCTGTTGTGATAAGCTGTGTTCAGTTTCAGTAAATTTTTTTTTTGGAGACTTTTTCAATGTCTGCCCATTTCATGATGGGTGACTTACAAGAACAGCATGCAGCATGACAACGCACCTGCCCACACCACACTGAGTGTTCAGCAGTTCTTGACCAAAAATGCCATGACATCTGTGACCCACCCTCCTTATTCACACGATCTCACCCCAAGTGACTTATATTTTTGTTTCCCCAGATTGAAAAAGTCCTCAAAAGTAAATGTTTTGTTGATGGGGAAGAGGTGAAACAAAAATTGGCAGAAGCACTAAAAGGCATCAAAATTAACGAGTTCAAAAATTGTTTTGAGCAATGGAAAATGCATCTCAATAGGTGTATTGCATCTAACTGAGAGTACTTTGGTGGTGCCTGAAGTTTAAATACACAATATTTTAAAAATAAATTCAGGTTTTTGGGGTCCCTCTTGTATATATTCACAAATATAGAATGGGCTTGATTTCTCCTACAAGGTTAGAAAGGTGTCAGAATTATTCCTTATCCCCCAGGGGGATTCCATTGAATTGACCATTGAAGTGGTATCTGGGAATGAAAAGAGAAACAGTTTTTCTTCCTTCTTCTCTCATTCTGTCTGTAAAATAGATTTTATTTCTCTGTGGCTAACCTGTAGAATGCCATGCCCACTGAGAGAGGTCAGACTAATGGAGGAAACTATGTAAGCACACAAAAGATCAAGTTTAAAGCACTAGGTTGGTTCGTTTGCAGATCAGCTTGACCTTAGGACTCCTCATAGACTGCATGTGATTTATTGCTAAACACTGAAGTCCATCACCAAGACTTCAACACAATTAAAAATCAATAGCTGCTTATAATTTCTTCACACTCAAACATTTAATCATTGTTCCCCCCTTGTGTAAGCTATGTATATATAGATTTAAGGTTTTTTCTCCTTAGAAAGTTGACTTAAAGAGTAATAAAACTATCATATGATAATTTGAAAGAACTAATACCAACTTAAAAATTATGTCTTTTCTGCAGAGTAGTAGAAAGAATTAGAGTTGGAGTCAGTAAACCATGGTTCAAGTTCTGCATCTATCCTATATTAGCTGTGTGGATTTGTGATCTGTTAATTCTTATGAATATCAATCTCATCTTCAACCTAAAAGTACTACTAATAATAAATTTATTATACGCTTAGTGTGTGACAAAAACTATTCTAGAATTTCTATATATGAACCACTTAAAATTTCATAAAGGGGAAGCCGGGATGGCTCAGTGGGTTAAGTGCTCACTTTGCAGCACAGGGGATCGAGGATCAAATCCTGGCCCCGGCCCATGTGGACCCATGTGCTGAACTGGGGAGTGCCCCTAGTTCAGTTCTCTCTCTGTCTCTGTATCTCTCTCTCTTTCTCTGTCAAAAACAAAAACAAAACTTAAAAAAATTTTTTCAAAAAGACTGTATGAGGTAGGCAATATTTTTATTATCATCTCCATTTTATAGATTAGGAAACAGGCTTGGAGAGGTGAGAAGTTTGCCTGAGGTAACTTGACTAGTAAGTGATGGAGGCAGCTGCTTTCAGAACTCAACTCTTAAGCACTATGCAACCTGTGCTTTCATCAATATGATATTTATTTTATAGATTTAATCATGCATAAAGGGAAATGGTACCAAAATCTTAATGCCAATGAAAAACTATGTCAATAGCTGTTGAACTTTAGCATGTATGCACTGATTCACTTTGATATTCATTTAAAATCAGATACCCTAGGGGTAACTCATTCTAAATTCATTACATGTGGATAGAAGCCAAGAATATCCTTTTATAATAAGCTCTGTGAGAGATTTTGATGTAAGTAGCATACAGACATTATTGAGAAATAATGGACGATGTTTAATGTTATATAAGTGTTTTAGGCTGAATTGTGTGTGTTCTTATAAAATTCATATGTTGAAGATCTAACCTCCAATATTTCAGAATATGGATGTATTTAGAGATAAGGATTTTAAAGTAATAAAATTAAAATGGGGTTGTTGTGAAGGGGCTATTCCAATATGACTGGTGTCCTCATAAGAAGAGATAAAGACATAAATAACACAGAGCAACAACCATGTGAGGACATAGCCAGAAGGCAGCCATCTGCCAGCCAATCAGAGAAGCCTCAGAAGAAATCTGCTGACACCTTGATCTGGTACTTTTAATCTTCAGAACTGTGAGAAAATAAATTTTTGTTGTTTAAGCCACTCAGTCTGTGGTATTCTGTTATATAAGCCCTAGTAAACTAATACATTAAGCAACATTTTGAAGTGGAAATAATAACTGATATGATTTGGTAAATACAGCTCCCAAAAATGTTTCTTTATTAAAGGCAATGGAATTAGCCATAGTAAAAGACCTGGAATTTTTTTTCATAGATAAGTAGCTGAAACTGACTAACGAGAGAGCATATGCCACAAGGATATTCTTCTATAGTAAAATTCTCTACCACCAGACTACTTACTGGGGCTCCATAACTTACCCAAGGAGAACAGACCACATTTTTAGTGTATGTACATTCTCCCACTAAAATATTCATTTCATTCATATCCATCCATCCATTCATCCATCCATCTATCTACCTGTCATCTATAAACTACCTACCTACCTCCCTTTGTTCATAAATCTACCCATTTTTTTCATTCATCAATCTATCTATCCATTTAATCAATATTTAGTGTGAACACGTACCATGTGCTAGATGCCATTTTAGGTACCAAAAGACAATTTTTTTATTGATGGGAAGATAAGCCTCCCAAAAGTTCTAAATAAAAACACAAAAATTTCACTTAAACAATCTCAAGTGTCTTTAGGATACATTCAGTAAGGAAATAAATGAAGTGGTCTGAGGGGATTCCAGTAAACTGGAATCTAAAGAGAAACCACAACTGCGCTCTAGACAGTTCCAGGCACAGTGGCCCAGGTTTGCTGAATCTTCCAATATTTTAAAAGAATCCATACATCTACTTTTTAATGTGTATTTTCCACTTTTTTAATGCTGGTGAAATAATCTGAATTTTTCACAAACACTACATGAGCCAATTAAAATATGTCTATTATTTAGACACCTAGATATACCCAAGCACTACCAGTTTGCAGCTTCTGCTTTAGACTGAGGACACAGTGCTGCAAAAATGCTGAGTTCTTCAATATCTGCTATCTTTGTATCTGCTTTTTGATGAATTCACAACTAACTAATTTGGCTTTCAGTTCATTATGGTTGTTGCAATAACTATTTAGTCACCAAAGAAACCTGAGAACTACCCTATGTGAAAGTATGGCATACACGAGGCAGGGCGATTTCATTCAGGAAAGACGTAGCAAAACTTTGTCGCCACTTTCCTCTTCTCTCACCTCTGCACAGGACTGCAGTGGCAGGGACCATGTGTTATTCATCATCTTTGAAAGCTCACCAATCACTACCTGGCATAATTCCCCGCAGAATCCATGCTTGATAAACATTTGTTGAATTGAATTTGAATCCACATGAGTTTTTCTATTCTGATTTAATATCTGGAGTGAAAACTTGTTTCTGAAATAGTTCACATTTAGTTAAAATTATGATCTTTAAGGTCATGTCTACATGATACAAAGGTAATTTGCTATTTTAGAAAATTTATCAGGAAAAGCAATGAAACAAATCACATTTGGAATGACACAGAAATAATCTAAGCAACTGGTATATCTTTAGCCAAATCATGTCTTACTCTCACTCTCTTTTATTCTAGACCAGTAAGACAGACAAATTGGCATAAAAAAACACAACATACTTTGAATGACTTTTTCTATTAAAGTTATATCTTAGAATTAATATTATACTGCTAGTTGGGCCTGCTTTAATGCAATAAAATATAATTTGTGGAGCTCATCTCTGTAGCTTAGCAATTAATCTAGAGGAATACTAGTACTTTTTCTCAAATAAAAGAAAAACTCACAGTTTCCTAAGAATATAGAAAGCATTAACAACGAAAAGCAAATACCAACCCCAAAACAAAAACAAAACAAAACCCTCCTGAAACATTTTTTAAAACCTTAACTTTAAGATAATGTTTAAATAAAATTATTTTTTAAATGTAGAGAATCCTAACAAAGGGTATATACCATCATAGAAACAAATATGAAAAAATAATCATCATACAAACATCACTGGCAAGTTTCATTCTTCACATTTAGCATGGATCTCATAAAATTTGTGCTGAAAGTATATTTGTGATATTATAAAAAATAACTCCTATGACAAATGATGAGAACTGGAATAGACACATTATAAATGCTGATGAAGTCTTTTCCTTTTTTCTTTTTTAACTCAACATAGCCAATAAAATGCAAATATTTCTTACATTTCACAAATGTCTCTGGACTTATGACATCTACATGCAAAACTAAACTCAAATTGTATTCTGACTAGTAACACCCATACCAAGTCCTTTTCCATCAATGCGTTTTCCCCCAAAAAGTAAAACCCCTAGGTTAAACGATTGCATTGTATTCTGGCTTCTGAATGGCTTCATCTTTTCTCCCATAACCTACTGAAGGCTCTCCTATTTTTAAAAATTGTTCTGGGGGGGCATCAGGATAGCTCAGTGGATTGAGCACTCATGTTGCAGCCCCGGAGTCCGAGGATCGAATCCCAGACCCAGCCCACATGGATCCATATGCTGAACTGGGGTGTGCTTCCCGTGCAGGAGGCCCCCAGTTTGGTCCCCACCCTGGGCAAGACCCCAGCCCAGTCCCTTCCCTGTGCAGGCCTGCCTCCACGTGTGGAACAAAACTATGTAGAAAACAATGATATATAACTATGGAGACTGCTCTGGGCCCTCCCCCTTCTTTCTCTGTCTCTCTCTCTCTTTGTCCAAAACAATAAAAATAAATCCTTTAAAAAAATTGTTCTGTTCCATTCAACACAGACATATTATCAAATATAATGAATATATCTGGAAGTTCTATGTCATAAATTTCACAGTATTAGCAATCTGAGTGTTAAAAAAACTATGCTCACATTCTAAGAGACCAACAACTTTATGACTAAAAACCCAGCCACTTAAACTTTTGTAAAATGTTTGATTTTAGTCATGATTGATTTCAATCACTTTGATTACATATAAAAACACAACTAAATTCTTAACAAGTGTCTCTTTTTAATTTAAGTTTCTGCAAACCTCAGAAATTACCTAAAAGTTTCATGTGAAGCCAGTCAAGTCATGTAATCAAGCATTCTTAATTTTTTCTTTGAAAAAATAATAAAATTAATATTTGATTGACTCATTACATAAAACCAGTTACGTTTCCTGATCCTGAGAATGGAAAGTTCTCACTCCACTTTAAAGAAGGGTAGGTAAAAAAGCAATGTTTGTTCAAGTTGAATGTGAAACTAGTAAAGACAACACATTTCTAAATTTAACTTCTGGAATTTTTCAGTTAAATTTTACTTTCTAGATGAAAGTAAGGCATTACTATCGCACCAAATAAAGATAATGTTAAAAGGAAGACTAATGAAGTTATAAACATCAAAGTTGTTAGAGAATTTATAGCACATCAGAGGGTGGCCTGAGGATTACTAGGTCAGAGTATGACAGTCCTGACCTAAGTGGCTGGCATATGGTAAGAACTGGACTTAAATGACCAAGTCTAACACTCCCATTTAACAGATAAGAAAAATTAGGCAGGAAAGACAAATTTAGCATATATAGATTGAAGGATTTACCAAAAGAAGTTTAAGAAAAATAATTAATTTGAGGTGAAGAGTAACCAAAAGAAGTTCTCTGATATTATACTGTTTTAGTTACTCACATGATACAAAATCATTTTCATAGGGACTTTTCTAGTTTTCTCCTATGAATGGCTCTATTCCACTCCTGAAAATTTTATGTTCTGGTCCCAAAATTAAAACTAAGTTTAGGAAAGTCCTATCCCTAAGCATTGAACTTCCATTATTTATTCCAAAAACATTTACTTAAAATTAGTCCTGGGCTCGACAATTTAATGTGATGAAAGCTCAAACCACATCACTTTAACAGATTCACACCACAGCCCAAGGTGTCTTTGCTGCACCTACTCCCCGGCTTCCAGAGGTTGTTTTCAGCACTACGGAAGCCTGGGAAAGTCAACCAAGCTGCTTCTGGCCAGATTTGAGGTTATTTATCTTCACGGGTATTTTTATCTTTATTTATTGTATGCCTGGAATTCAAATCAAACAGCAGTTTGCTAAGGCCGGGCTCAGCCCAGTGGCCTGGTCATCCCCCAGCACCTGCCCCAGTCTTTTACCTGTTTGCAAGACCACAGTTTTCTCTTCTCCATCCGGAGACACAATCGTGAAGTTATAGATGGTCCCCGCTTGTAAATCCTTGGGCTTACATTCATAGGTGGTGTTGTCTACATGCACGGGGTGGCAGGTAGAGAACACTGATGTGTCACTGCTGTAGTTGAGACTAAAGTTACAGGGAGGTCCCAAAGTTCTCCACTGGAGAGATGCAGACCGGCTGAAGACCCTGGCCTCTGTCACGGTGAAGTTACATCTTCGTGGCTCCCCCAGTCCAGTCTGCAAACGAACCAGACACAACAGCTGAAGTCCGCATCCTGGACTGCCCAGGGACATGTCCACAGCATGATTCCTGAGTTCCCCACTCACTCCTTGTCCCCAGTCCCAGCCCCAGCCCCTTGCCCTCCAGCCAGAGAAAAGGTCCCTGGGGGAGTGGGTGGCAACTTTCGCCCTCGCTGCTCCTTCCCTGGAGAAAGGAGGTGGCTTTTTGCTTTTGACTGTAGGATGAGCTGTCAGTCTAGCTGGGGGCTCACTGGAGGATCCTTCTTCCCAGGGGAGAGGAAGAAATGATGCCACAAACCAGTCGACCAGAAAATTGAGAGGGGATTTGGTTCTGAGCGGGGAGGGGGTGCGTCGGCCAGAGACCTCTCCCAATGGCCACTCACCTGCAGCAGGCTCAGTGCGGTCCATAAGGCCAACCCAGCTCCATGGCTCAGCATGGCGCTCAGTGCTTCCCACCCAGACTCGGCTGAGGGGCTGGGGTGGAGGTGGCCTCGACGGCCGCGTGGGGAGCTACTTGTTGCGCGCCCCGCGGGCGCAGAGCGCTCTCCTGCCAGCCGGCAACTCACAGAGGCCGCCACGGCTGCCCGGCGCGGGCTGCGGGCGCCCGAGGCAGTGGGGACAGGCAGCGCGCCGCCCTTCCCACGCTGCCATTCTGACCCGCGCGGCCGCGCCCGCGCCCCGTCCGCGGACTTCCTCAATCAAAAGGCAATTTCCTCGTCTCCCGGCATGGGAACAATGCGCCTGCTAGGGAGGGAGCCCGAAGGAGCCAACGCCTGAGGTTGCCAAGCGGTCCCGAGCGGGCCACGCCGCCCGCAGCCCCGTCCTGCTCGTCCCTTTCCCCCCTCCCCGACTTTCACTTTTCCCCACGGGGGTCCTCAGTCTCCGCGTCTGGGCCACGGTCAGTGCTTGCTCCCTCTCACTTTCCAGCCTCCCACCCCTGCCCCTTCCTCCCTCCACACCCAATGTCTCCCCCTCCCTATCTTCCTTCCTATCTTCCTCGTGGCTTTCTCCAGGACCTCCTTTCCCAGGATTAAATTTAACCACAGCACATTTCCCTGGGCCGCCTGCACTCTTTCCTGAAGCCCTTTATTAGAGTGCTTTTGCCCTTCTCACCTCGGAGCATTCTTTCGTCCCAACTCTCATCCTCCTAACACCAGCAAGAGAAAAAGTCCCCAAAGGGTCTTGTCCATTGTCAACTTGACCTTAACTTTTTTCTGCCATTCACTTTCCCCTTTCTCTTGTATAGAGGTCCGTGTCCTCCCTAAATTTTATGCAAATAGTGCTAATGAAGAACAAATACTGTAATCACCACCAATTGTTCAATCCACAAGCAAAGCAGTCTCATCACTGACCATCCAGTAGTAAAAACCATTTCATCTATAAATGTCCAAGCAATATAAGAAATCAATATAAACGCTCACTTATGGAAAATATTATTGATGGTTCAACTCCCCCCACATATTATAAAAATTTGGAATTTACTCGGTTTCAGCACTAACTTTATACTTTCTAGTAATTGCCTCAGTGCTTGAATGATCATGTATCAAAAACTGATTTTAGGAAAGCTGGGATGGCTCAGCAGGTTGAGCACTTGCTTTGCAGCCCCCAGGACCAAATCCTAGACCCAGTCTGTGTGGACCCATATGCTGAACTGGGGTGTACTTCCCATGCAGGAGGCCCTCAGCCCAGTTCCCCCCCTGTACGGTTCCCCAACCACCTGTGTGTAACAAAACCATGTCAAAAGCTGATGAAGTTCAACTATGGAGACTGCTCTGTGCCTTCCCCTGCTCTTTGCCTCTCCCTGTCTCTGTCTGTCTCTGTTGAAAAACAATAAAATAAATCTTAAAAAAAAAAGTCTGATTTAAAAAAAGTTTCCAGTAACTGAAGAACAAAATGTTGCTCTCTGCCCCTCCTGTCTCTCTCTGTCTGTCTGTCTCCGTCAAAAATAAAATAAATCTTAAAAAAAAAACCACAACAACTTGATTTTTAAAAGTTCCCAATAACTGAAGAACAAAATGTTTAATTGTGTACAGGTTATAAGAGCAAAATATTGCAATAACTTTTATAGTATTTGATTGCCTTGGGGGAGTGCCATCCTTGACAACTGCCAAAAGAGATGATATTCTACAGTGCAATTTTCAAATCAGAACACTCTGGAGCTAAATCAGAGAAAGATGACATATCCCCTTCTTTTTCACGTAGATTATACATAAAGCTATATTATTGACTATTGTATCAGTTGTATCCACTTGGACGAAAAGTAGAAGATATGGAAAACGTGGAGGTTGTTTTAGTTCATGTAGGAAACATGTTTTTTTTAAATCTCAGTGGAAAAAAAAAATGTTTCTACCCTTCAAAATTCTACGGGCTTTCAATCTACAGCCAGACCACAAACCTCACATCCCCTTTTCAAGTTAGCAAACACTTAAAGGTTAACCAAATAATTGTGTGTGATAGGAAAACTGAAACTTTGCTATTTCTCTGTATGGGTAACTTGCCTACAAAAGAACTTTTGCCTTCCGTATTTCCCTACCCTCCCTTCCCTACCCCAACCCCGTTTACCCGCCACCAAGTTCAATGACTTTTCACAGCCCTGCAAGTGGTCAGAGTAGGCCCCTCCTCTCTCCTTTAGATACTGCAAAACTAGAGGCTACCTTCAGCCTTTACAGGGATCCTTTTTTTTTCTTTCTTAACTTTATGTCTTTTCAACATTACTTTTTTCCTTTTCTTGCTATATGCAGAAAACAGTGTCGTGTCCACTTCTGTACAACTGGAATAATACCCACTGTAAATACTTTCCGAGCTATTAGGAAGAATAAGATTACATCACCTTTGCAGGCTTTACTGCATTGTATGTCATCAGCATGCCTAGTAATAGACCATCACCATTTTTGTTCTCTTCTATATTTATCCATAGCACAGGTCACACTTTTCTAACTTCTGCTGCCTATTTTCCCTTTGTCTTTTCCATTGAGGTTTATAAAAAATTTCTTATAAAGTGCTCCTCAGGTTGGGAATCTCCTCACCCAAATATGTAAATTATCCTTCTGTTCTTTGAGGAATTTTTCAATAAATCTTATCTCCTGCAAGTTTTCCTGAGTATATTTTCTTTAAACACTACATGCCAGCAACCTACTGTACCCTATAGCTTAATTTTAGAATTACTTTTTATTTATAACATACTATCTAACATTCCTTCCTTATAATCCTTCCTTTGGTCCAGGCAAATGCACCAGAAAGGCAAAATATGAGGACTAATCAAACAAGACAATAACAACAAAACAATTCAGATGTTTCCAAATTCTGTTACTGAAAATAATCTGCCAATCAGGCCCTTAGAAATAGATATTTGGAAAAGAAGGAGTGATTTCTTTAAGTGTGATTATTTTACTTTTGATCTATCAAAGACAGACACAAACACTTAGAATCATGTATTGTCTTTTATCTACAGAAGGTGCCAAAAAATGTATACACATTTTAAGGAAAAAACTGTATTAAACCTGTAATACTCGGGGATCTCAGGATGGCTCAGCAGGTTATGTGCTCGCCTAGCAGCCCCGAGGACCTGTGCAAACCCATATGCTGAACTGGGGTGTGGCCCCCAGTTATCACTGGGGCGAACTTCCCATGTGGGGACCCCTCTCCCACCCTTGGGTTTGGTCCCCAGCTCACCAGGGCGTGTGTCCCATGCGGGAGGCCGCAGGCCCAGTTCCCAACCCATGCAGCCCCCCACCCACCTGTGTAGAATAAAACTATGTCAAAAACTGATGATGTGCAACTATGGAGACTGCTCTGGTCCCTCCCCTTCTCTCTGTCTCTGTCTCTCTCTCTATCAAAAACAATAAAATAAATCTTTAAACAAATGTAATACTCAATATATACTGATAACAAAAGATGAGTGCAAGTCATGTTTGACTTCTGCAATTACAAGAGGTACTCAAACTGGTTACCATCAGCCTTCAGTCACTTCTGATTACGGTGAACTACTGCTTGAGCAACATTGACCTAAGTGTCCACTTGTATCACTGTACATGCTGTTTCAAGTTACTATATGTCTCAAACTTCTCACAAATGTGTGCATTTGTTTGGTGTGTTGGAGGTTCTGTTGCATACTCCTGTCTCCATTGTTGTTGTACTTCTACAATGTTCTCAAATTTCAAATACCATGTCAAAGTGGTCATGCACTCCTCCAAGGACAACTGTGCTTCCACCACTTTCTGTGACTGTCCTGACTGTCTCATAGTGATGCTAGCATTCATTTGATTAACTCCATTTTTTGAGCAAACATCCTACTATATACGGTACATTGCTACCATAATTCAATTCAACTTCGAAAAGTAGCACATAGACTTTTAAAATGTGTATACATTTTTTGGCACCTGGTATTTTAATATCAACATATATTAAGAACCATAGCAAAACATGAAGGAAAGGACCAGTAGTCACATTTTTATTCTAAAGGTATGTAACTGCTAGGTTTTGCTTTGTTTTGTTTTGTTCTGGAGAATCTTCAGGCTCACAGCATAGGGTGCAAATAATTAGTGCATCCTAAATAATCCATAAGAATTAAGATATTATGAAACAATGAGGAAAAATTTAAATTCAGGGTTCATTATTATATTTTTTCTTTTAAAAGCACTCATACCGATAATAGAAATTAAAATTGTAATGGATGCAAGGCAGTATCGAACTGGGAAAAGCTGCCAGTTATGTTTCTACAAGTTTTTTTGAAACTATTGTACAAAGTATATATAAATCAACTCATTGTTTTCTTTGTTCTCATCTTTGTTTGGAATTACTCAACTTCTTTTGAACTCATTTATCCTGCCTAATGACATTACATTCGCTTTAAAAGTTACTGCATTCCAGAAAGTTAGGATCAGCCACGCAGTACCTTTTCAGGGGACAACCTCTTCTCCTTGACACTAGGAAACCCTTCCCAGACTGCATAAGGAGGGTGGAGCTGTTTTGATTAAATATGAGTGAACAAACAGCTACCTTTAAAAAAATTATCATAGCAATTAATTAATAATTTTTAATTTTTATATAGCCATTAATTTTGAATTTGTGGATGAAAGCATACGGTAGCTCTTGTTACATTAAGAACTTCGATGTCAAATGCTACAACTGTTCATCAGGGGTCCAGGGTCTACACTTTGAGAACTGCTACTTCAGATTAGGGTTTTAGCTCTGTGTGGGGAAGGTTGGGAAGATGAGGGGAGGGCAGAGTGGATTGGTAAAGTTGATTAGTTAATTCAAACACCTCACCCATGACCTAAAATGTCCTTCATGACCTGGCCCCTGCCTGTTCCTCACTCACCTCTCTCCTGCTTGCTTCCTCTGCTGTAGTAGTCTGGTCTGATAATTCACTTATTTATTCAGCAAATACTGACTGAGCACCTACTGTGTGCCTGGCTCTGGTTTAGGTTTTGTAGACACACCTATGGCACTGAGTTTTTCCTGCCCCAGGGCCTTTGTGCCTGCTGTTTCATTTTCTTGAACCACTCTTCCCTGGGTTCTCTGCTAGGCTATCTTCTTCTCAATGTTTAGATCTCAGCTTAAACACACCCACAGAGACCAGAACCTTTCTGACTTCATAAGGAGAAAGTAGCCTTTTATTTCATCTCAGCAACCCATTTGGTTAATTCAGAACATTAATAACACTTGGTAATCATCTAATTATTTACATGTTTGTACACTATCTGCCTTCCCAGGGCATATGGGAAATTCCCTTAGAGCAGAATCTTTCTCTGTCTTGTTCTTGCACAGACCTTGGTATAAATGTAGAATTTCAACAAATATTTGTTGAATGAATGGGTGAATAAATGAATGAATCTTTGTAATGGCTCAGTAAATATTGTGTGAAAAATACTTTAAACAAGTTCTTCTAAACATGTTCCATCTGGATGCCTCGAGTATCATCTTGGAAGGAAGAGAGAGAAAGAAAGGAGGAAAAAAAAGAGGAAAGAGCAAAGAAATAAAAAGAAGATTGATTTAGAAGAGAAAGTGGTAAAAAAAAAAAGACAGGAGTGGAGGGGAGATTAAAGGAGGAAAGAAGAAAGTAGAGGGAGGTAGGAACCTTTAGGACAGTGATTCTCAAAGGTGGCATCAGCATCATCTAAGAACTTTCTAGAAATGTAAATTACAAGGCCTCACAACAACCTAAGAAATCCAGCGGTAGAGCCAAAAATATGTTGTTATTTCTTTGTTTTTTGTTTGTTTGTTTGTTTTGCTTGTTTTCAACAAACCTTTCCGTTCTAGTTGGTGAGTTATTCAAATTCCAGTCTTAGATTATTAATTCTTCTACCCTAGATACCATTTTATATTAAAGAGTTAAGGATAATTTATTGTTCTTTTTCTTTTAAATTTCACTGAGATCTCTAGTTATAAGAACCTATGTAAGTGATTTAGAAGGTCTTGAACAATTTTAGAACGTGTCAATAAGTAAACTAGTGATATAATATATGTTTATTATATGCATACATTATATAATGCATATTTATATATAACATATTATGCATATATATATTTATAAGATATATGCATGTTTTGATATTTCCAATTTCTCAGTAAAGATAAAGAATAGGTGCTAAAGGAAAAAATATCAACATTCAGCAAATTTAATAAATGTTAGATAACAGGCCAATTCTGATGACTTTTCCTCCAAATAAGAAGTACTTTTGTTATGCAATATCTGTGTTTTCTCAGATATTTTCTAAAAGAAGAAGGCCTAGCAATCGGGAAATGTGTCAACTAAAAACCATTATAAGATGGCAAGTACGTTTCTAATTTGTAGTGGCTGGCTCAATAGTAAATTATAGTAAAAGTGAATAGAATTTTAACCTGCAGCAAGTGACATGCATTTAAAAAGAATTCCATTAAAATTTAAAGTAAGATAATTTTGATAATCAGCTTTTAAAAAGAACCATGACCATCCTCTTGTGTTTAGAGATACTGTTTTGGGGTACTTATATTTCATGGAAACTTTCTAGCTTCTTAGGTCATAGGTCTCCAGGAAAATGGAAATAATGTAGACATCTGGGTGGGGGCAGTTACACGGACTAAATGAGAAGGTGCATATTATATGAATAATGCAGTTTCTGGTGAAGGGCTCAACATATGTTAGATACTATGATCTCTTGTAGTACTAATAGTGTAAAAATACCCATACATCATGTAAGCTAAGCATCAGGTAATGTTAGAGCATGACAAAATTCACAAATGAGAATGTCTTCCTGAGAATATCCAAGTGATAATAAATTATCATTGCTTTCAATATTGTTCCCAAGAGAATCTCTTCAGCAGATTCGTGCGAATGACATTTAATCACTGCTCTGACTGTTGGCTGTGCCAAGATTTTTTAAACCCCGGAAGAGGAGTTGTGTTGTACTGGATATGTCTTTAACAGCAGGCTCTACCATTTCTCTCAGACACACCTCTAATGTTTCCTGATACTTTTTTTCTACACCAGTTTCTCACCCTCTCCCTTTTTTAATCTGGAGGAAATGGGCTTTGCATAGCTTTTGTCACAGCTTTTTAACCATACACAGATGTGACTGTAAACTAATCACCAATCTCAAATGCCTCTACTCCAAATTCATTCCCACTTTTCTGTCTCTGCTGCCTCTACCCTCAGAAAAGTCTGCTCACATACGCACCAAGGCAAGGCATTAATGCTTCTATTGAGGCTGTGTATGCATGATTGTTCTACATTATAGTTTCAGAAGCTAGGTCATGATTTTCACAAATATCCAAATGCTAAGATAGTACAAAGAAAACATGGCTAATACTGGCTTTAAGGAAAAGGAAAATAGAAACAAAACGCTGATCATTCTTTTCGTGTTCCTTAAAGAGTGACGACTGGAGGGTAAAGACTGTCTTCTTCTCCTCCTTCTATATCTCACATTGCTAGAATATTATTTCCCATGAAGTCTCTGAAGGTCACAAACAGAGGACTACTTGGCCAGCATAGGTGGCTTTTCTGGCTTTTATTGTGTGAGCTTAACTTTGTTTTAAAAAATTGAAATAAGTATGTAATGTTGATAAATAAATTTTACATGTGAAATACATCAGGATTTTGGCTTTTCTTAAAAAAAATCAAAAGATGGAGGCTTGTTGGACCCACATTGTGCCCCCCTCTTTTACGCAGCTCCCTCTTGCCTTCTCCACCTTCTCTGCTGGTTGAGGCCACACAGGGCATTTTAGAGTTCCCTGAATGTTGGGGCTGACAGTGATCAAAGCAGAAGATCAAAGGTCTTATATTTTTCAAAGACATAATGATAAAAAAAAACATCATTATAAACCTCTTGAAGAAATTGAGTCCTATCTCATTATCTTCCCCACATACCCAAGCTGGGGAGGTTGGGGAGACTCAATGATATTGATTAAATAAACATTCACACCTCCACCTCTAAACAAGGGCATGACTAAGTCTTTGTAAATCTAAAACAAAATTGTATTCTTCAACTGTTCCAATGCAGACTTGGAACCCTTATTATCACAGACTCCAAGGACATCAAACATCTAAGCCATAGGATAAACTAGTGCCCAAACAGTTCCATTTCCAAATGGACAAATCATGACTCCAGGGAAGATCTAATCCGTCTCCAGTAATCAAGCTGTCACCTTCCATCCACCAGGGTCAAAACTCTTAACAAAGCACACTCTTGGTATCCTCTCCACAGCTCTGCTGTCCTGGGCTGGAAGTATGTGGCCTTGCAGAAAAAAGGAGCAAACAAATGTTCATAGACGTATGGATGACAGGCCAGCTCCCAGCAAAACTATACAAAAGGGTTGTGTGTGCTCATTAGCCCAGACCCAATAGCAATCTAAATCAGAAGAACTTTGATGAAAAAACAGGAGCCACCAGTGTACCTCCTCCCAAACAGAGGGTTTCCCAGTGGGTATCTCATCTGGATTTAGCAATAGTAGTATTCTGTTGCCCGCTCCCCCAAAGTGTGGGAAGAATGAAAGGATTTTGAGTTCAAAGACAGCTCCTGGAATTCACAGCATTTCCTCTTTCAGTTACTTTTCACCATACTTCACAATAACTGGTTTTCAAAGCTGTCGTTCTGTGAGTGGAATATGAGGGTGCGACCAAGATGTAGCTGAGGTAAGTTATGAAGATTTAAAGTACTGAGCAAACTCTTCCAGAGTTTTTTTTATCTTATCTTCGTACTTATAATTGGTTCATCCCTCAGTGCTAACCCTTGTCTTTGGTGTTTTTTCTTGCAAATTCAGCATCATTTCTCTCACAGTGTTCATTCTCTAGTCCTCAAAGAAGACAGACAGGTCTTAATTGGTCTCAGCCAAGGGTCTGTCCTTATTTCAGTAGCATCCCTTGGATTCTATCCTCTGAAAGCACTTCAGCAAATAAGTCTTTTAATCAAAAGTTTTCTTAAATTTTGAAATAGTTACACATTTACAGATAAGTTGAAGAATTGTAGGGAGTGCTTCCACATACTCTTATCCAGACTTACTAGTTTTATTTTTTAACATTCTGTTTTATCACTTTCTCCTCTCCCTATATATTATTTTTACCTAAATAATTTTAGAGTAGGCTGCACATATCCTGAATTAAATGTGTAATAGCAGTAAAGTTCAAGTTCAGAAAATTCAAAATAAATATAATGCTTTCATTCATAACTCATATTTTAATTTTGTCAGTCATCTCAATAATGTTCTTTTAGCATTGTTTTTTTCTCTAATAAGGATCTAACCAAGAATCCTGTATTGCATTTAGTTGTCAGGTCTCTTAATTGTCTTTAATCTGGAACAATTTCTCAGCCTTTTAAAATAATCTTTATGACATTGGCCTATTTGAATAATACAGGTTGGTTATTTCTATAATTTCTTCCTCTATTTGCACATGTCCAACATTTTCCTGTGACTTGATTTGGTTTATACAACTCTAGTAGGGCTTTCTTTCTTCTTTTGTGGTCAATGTTTTTTCTAAGAAGTTAATTATTAAATTGTTTTCCAAAGAATTGCAGACCTAATTGGACATTAGACTCAATGGAGAGATTTTTACACTGTGGTGTTGAGGTCAGTAAATTCTGATTCAGGAGATTTGAGGCAGGATTTTAGAATCTGTATTCTTAAAAAGATTCTTTAGTGATTATGACTTGAGTAAAGTCAGGTCTGAGAGCCACAGACTTCCTATCTCAATTAGCACATCTTCCTTTCTCCTTTGATCTCATTTTCCTTTCATTTGCCATTCTGCCTACTGCATCAATCCTCATCTGTCCTTAATACACCAGAGAATCACTGGAATGTTAAAGAGCTCATTTTAGCACACATGTTCTGTTTCATGGTTGCATTTTATGTGCACATGATTTATATTGTGAAAAAAAATATGAACACAGTCTTTTTTGTGTGTACAAAATAGAAAGTAGTGCAAGTCACTTATAACAAAAATAAAATGAAAGAAAAAAAATTCTTGAGCTTTTAAAGATGGAGAGGGTGGAGTGAATTTTAAACCATATTATGCTATTGGCACATGGTAATCCACTTGACAAGAAAACTACAGTCTTTGTCCAAATTATGCTTGAATGATGCTAATTATAAATTAGGGTCTCCAGGAACACATCCCTGCCATAATATATTACTTCCTGGAATGGCTTTTGCACTGTCAGCAGTCTCAGAATCTGCTTATTATTTTATCTTATTCACGCTAGACAATCTAAGAATCCTTGTTCATGAGGAATGACTAGGGATTTTGTTTCGTTTTGCTTTTTGTTTTACTACATCATTGCACTTCTCCTCCTAGGTGTTTGCCTTAGGAAAGAGGAATATTTTTCCATCTTTGCTTCTGACCATAGAACAGCAGTGGCCTTGGAGAGACCCCTCCATGTATAACCCAAGTTACACAATTACCCCAGACCTGAGGTTTTGGGACAAAGTGGGAACTTTGTACATTTGCCTTGCCACTTATTCGGAGGCTCACATTGAGCTGTGACTCTTTGAAGGCCAAATGGAAGGAAGCACAGAACCTTTAAACCCAGACCAGCGCCACAATGGCTATTCATGAACTAAGGAAATGCAATCCCTGTCCCAGGCCAGGGCTGGGGCGGGCGTGGAAGGAAAAGAAGGTGTGCCGCCAAACAAGATTTAGCGATGTCAAGACCAGCCGTGTTCAACATTTTATCCCTCCCAAAGCATTTTCACATAAAAATGTTACTCATCTGGTTCTTACAATCACCCTGTGAAATTGACAGGGCAGGAATGATGGAGCAAAAACAAGAAGTTAGTATTAATTGCTACTATTATTGAATATGTGTCTTGTATAACTAATGTAGTAAGCACTTGGCTTAATCAGATTTTAATTCTCACAACTGATGTATAATTATCGTTATTTTAAAGAGGAAGCAAGTGTGACTTGAGCTAGTGCCTAGATGACACCACTGAGATTTAAATCAGGTTTCTCTGACACCAGCTCTTCACTACTGTGTCCATCAGCTCCACCACAGTCACATGGCTAAGAGGAACTCCAGATGGAATCTCTTGAGAGTCCTCTGATCAAACAATGGATGGAGACGGGTCAGGTTTTGAAGTTGCTATGAAGTTCAGGCCCTCTCCTCCCCACTTCAGAGATCACTTCACATTTAATTCTTCCTCTCAAATCTCATCCCTCAGATGCCACAACAGATCACCTTCCTGCTGCCTGCAGCCTGGTCTGTATGGCTGGTATATATATGCAGGGCACATTTCTGACACCTACATCTGGCTTAATCTGCAATATCTTTGTATGGTGGCATAGAGAAAAACCTTGCTGAAGGTGTGTATGGGGGCTGAAATCCAGCCCATGTTCCACCACCGTCTTGTGTATTCATAGTGGAACTGTGTGCCCAGAAACACCTTTTTCTAGTTTACACAAACATCCCAGGGTCTAGCTGCAGTTTCCTAGTACCATGGGCTCCACTTATCCAACCTGGGCCCCATTTCTTAAAGAATGTACATTCTGCAAAGTAACAGCAGGAGGCTGCAATTACATACATTAATTTATGCTACTTGATTATATAGATTTTATAGCATTACACTCCTCACCCCTTCATAACATAATGCACAAAAGTGCCTTAAATGGTGGGAAATTTACAAGTCCATGAGGAGATATTATGGGTCAGGGATTTATCTAGATTTATCTAGATCAGTGGTTCTCAAACTTAAAAGTGCATCATTGTGACTTACAAGGCTTGTTACAAGGGTTGCTGGGCCCTAAACCAGCATTTCTCATTCCGTAGGTCAAAGTTAGGGCCCATTTCTAACAAGTCTTGGGTTTGGAGTTCATATTTTGAAAACCACCGATCTAGATATTTCCTGACTCATATCATAGATAAGCTTTTTACTTCACCAACTTTGTTCGTGTAACAATACACACAGCCACATAATACTTTTATAATGGTAATAATAACAACAACAGTAGCTAACATCAATTAATACTATTTTCCAAGCACTACTCTAGACACGTGGTGTGTGTTAATTCATTTAACTCAAATTGAGAGAGAGAGAGAGAGAGAGAGAGAGAGAGAGAGATTAGAAGAAGAAGAAGGAGGAGGAGGAGGAGGAGGAGAGGAAGAGAGATATTTTTGAAGTCAAGTATGGGACCAAGACTACAACTTTCCAAAGATAGACCCCTCACATTGTCAGGTGAAGATTTGAGTAAAGAGAAATGAAAGAAGAAAGGCAAGGAAAATTCTGCTACAAAAAAAAATGTCATTTTAGAACAACCTTGTAGTAGCATTAATGAGTGATTACTGGGTTCCAAATTATATTCTCCTTGGCATTTACCTTCATTAACAGGAGCTCTATGAAAGAGAACATGCCTAGGTGTGCAAGTGTGTGTGTGTCTCTCTCTGTGTGTGTGCTTTCCCTTGCTCTGCCATTCTCTGATCATCCAACTTTAAGAAAGTCCTTTTTAAGATTACACTGTGCATCTGCACAACACTAATACTAATTCCAATGCTAATAATACTACAGGGATAAATGATTTAATCCCCACAGGTTGTTCCCACCCCAGTACATAGGCCCCTTGGCAGTTTTCCTGTGCAGCTCACGCTATCAAGAAGTGGAGTCTCTACGATTCAAAAGCTCACATTCAGGATTTTCCTGTCATCACCCACTAACAGCCCACTCCAATTCATGGCCCAACTGTACTAAACCAATCTCAAATTCTCACATTCCAGGTACTATCTGATAAAGAAAACAACTAACATACAGAGATTTTCTTTTTATACAATTCCAAGCAATTAAGTTAAATGATTTTATTTCTCTCTTATATAATCCTAAGTGTTAAGATAGACTACCTTTCAAAATCACTTTCAAAGGACAGGTATTTTTCCTCCCAAGTGACTCACTTTTCAAACCATCTAATTATAGCTGTTTCTAATCAACTGCTATAAAGTAAATCTTCCACTAAATCAAATAATGAGCTAGCATGGATGCCTTGACTGAGTATCAGAGTCACAGAAAACCGCAGTTTTTAGAACCTGTCTTTGGAAAGAGCATGGCTTCTGCACACTCAGCTTCCTGGGACAGAGTTAAGATTTTGTCTGAGCTTCAAAAAAAAACTGGAACATGAGGCACAAGGGAAGCCTAATAAATTTTGCCTCCACTGTAATATTTTTTTGTTACATTAGACATATGTGGATATAACCCACCGGTTCGTGTAGTCACATGGCATCTCCGCTCCATCATTCTTGACCTTGCACACACAGATGCTTACATTTTTCACCCAGTGCACATTGAAGTAGAACAATGTTCAGATGTTTGGTTTAAACAGTGTGCTGTTATTGGATTTTCTTTTCTAAGATTTATTTTATTGTTTTTGACAGAGACAGGGAGAAACAGAGGCAGAGAGAAGGGGGAGGGCCCAAAGCAGTCTCCATAGTTGTATGTCATCAATTTTCAACATGATTTTATTTCACACAGGAGGGCGGGGGGCGTGCAGGGTGGGAACTGGTCTGGGGGCCTCCTGCATGGGAGGCATGCCCCCTCAATCCAGGGGCCGAACCAGGGGCAAGAACCGAACTGGGGGCCTCCTGCATGGGAAGCACACCTCAGTTCAGCCTATGGGTCTGCATGGACCAAGGCTGGGATTTGATCCTCTGTCCCTGGGGCTGCAAAGTGAGCGCTCAACCCGCTGAGCCATCCTGGCTCCCCCTGTTATTGAATTCTTAACAGCAAAAAAAAATTTCTTCAATTTTTTAAAAATTTTTTTAAAAAAAGGTGAGGACTTCTTAATGAAGATCATTACAGATAATGAAACTTGGGCCCATTATTATGACCCCAAGAACAAAAGGCAGTCCATGGAATACCGCCATAAGGGATACCTCAGCCAAAAAACTCAAAACTCAGGCCTCAGCTGGGAAGGTCATGCTGATTGTTTTTTGGAATTCTGAATGTGTTGTTCTTACAGATAGTCTTGAAAAAGGAACAACAATAAACTGTGAAAATTATATTAAAACTCTTACTGCATTAAAAAGAAACATCAAACAGAATAAGAATTGAAACACTTCTTCAACACAACACCAGGCCTCACACAAGTGCAGCAACAAGAGGTGCACTTCAACGCCTGGACTTGTCAGTGCTGCCACATTTATGGCAGAGCCCAGACCTGGCTGCTAGTGATTTCCACAAGGTGAAAGGAGCACTTGATGGGCCAACGTCTCATCTGTGATGATGCAGTGAAGTCTGCAGTGAAGAAATGTTTCCAAAACAAAACACTGAGTTTTTAAAGGATGGATTTCAAAAACTAGTGCAGTATTGGTATAAGTGTGTTTAAGTGTGTGGTGATGTAGAAAAATAATTATGCAGCTTTGAAAATAAATGATGTAAGTATATATTTTTTATTTTATTAACATATTGTTTCCCATTCGTTTGCTATTTAAGTGGAGGCAAAATTTATCAGCCCACCCTCATAGTTACATAGTCTTCTGGTGCCTCATCTGGGAGCTCATAAACATTGCAGTGGATTACATTTCAGAAAAAAAAAAAATAGGGAATCTGGGATAGATTAACAGGTTGAGCCCTTGCCTTGCAACCACAAGGCCCAGGGATCAAGTTAGGTCCCCAGCCTGTGCAAATTCATATGCTGAACTGGGGCTCAATGGGTAACTGCCCACCGGGATGGGGGTGAAGGTTCTCACCTCCCATACAGAAGGCCACCAGCTCCCATCCTGTGCAGTCCCACATCCACCTGTGTGGAGTGAAACTATGTCACAACTAATGATGTATGACTATGGAGACTCCTTTGGGCCCTCCCTCCTTCTCTCTTGCTCTCCCTCTTTCTCTCACCTTCTCTCAAAACAATAAAGTAAATCTTACAGACAAACAAAAACACCTTCACAGTGCATCTGCCATGACCTGAGCCTTCAATCAAGCTCGAGCTAGGTGTCCTTGCCTCATTCCAGTATGGTCTGGCTACCTTTGGGAGCTCTCTATGTGTTTGTTTCATAATGGTCAAACCTGGACAATAATAAAAAACAATTTCAAAAAGAAATGCAACTCTTTAGTCTTTAGGAATATGTGTTTCTATTGTAGTATTTATTCAGTATGGTTCTTATTAAATTGTATATAAAAGTATATACATTGGTATAGAAAAAATAAATATATATATTTAAACTCAGATGTAAATGAATACTCTCATAAACTGATGATAGGATGCAGTTTTGGCTAAGGCACATTCAGTCAAAATGAGAAGGTACTCCACCAAGAGAAGTTCCATTTCAAAAGTAAGTGGTGAGTCTCACTGACATCGGTGGTAGAAATTGCTCAGGATTTGGAGGTTTAAGGAGAGCTCAGTGCCATTTCATAAAGGCATCCATAAATACCAGCTTTCCTTCTCCTATTTCCTGTCTTCCTTCCCCACTTTCCAAGCCCAAGTATATCTGAAACTCTAATGATCACACTAGAGGTATAAAGCTAGGAGGGGAGTGAGAGAATTTGGAAATGCCACCTTTCCCTACTTCAAGCCCAAACTAATGATGGGTGATGGGAGAGGAGAAGCTAACATCTAAATTGAATTTAGAGTTTGCATTATTTCCTGAAATTGATATTTTTTGTTAATGGATTAAGAGTGAGTGTTGAGTTTTAAAGTGATGTAAAGTGTCCAGAAAAGTCTTGAGGCCTTTCTAACTTCTATTCAGGAAGCTCTAGGTTGCAGGGAGAATGTATATAGTAAAGAAAAAGTAGAGATAAAAATAAAGTCTCAAGAATTGTTGAATAGACTGGCTAGATTTATTTTGTGATCAATAATACAGTATATGTTCACTATCTGGAAACCATATATAATATTAAATTCTGCACAAAGGAAACCAGAGCATTAAATGAGTATTATGTCATATGCATAGTATGGAACTTCTACTTTCTGTAAATTCTGAGGGTTGCTTATTAGGAAATGACTACTACCAAATGAAACCTTAGCTTTTTGGATTTGCCTTAATTACAGTTATTGCCCAAACGGTGGCCTAAAACCCTGAGGGGAAAGCAAAATGAAAGTGATGAACACTTAAAACAGAAACGCTATGCCAACACTCTTTGATTGTGTCATTGCTGTTCTCGGTCATTTGCTTAATCTGTCCTCCTGTGGATTTTGGTCTGGAATTGGTATAAGACTTAGTTTACTTTGACCATGTCCACAAAGCAATAATAGTGATTCCTAAACTTTTCATTGCTTTGTCACTATTTCCCCTCCCTTATGAGCATAAATGATTGTGACATAATTATATGCAAAGGGACCTGTAAGGTACTGATTTCAATTTCTATTTCCTGGTTTTAGGTTATGCCTAAGAATATGAACTCTGACTTTAGTTCAGAAATGTGGGCAGCCTATGGGAATGCAGTTCTGACATGGTGGCCTTATTATCTTCATCTTACAAAGATGTAGAAATTTTCATTCTCTTTCAAAGATTTTCTCATCATGCAAAATGCATTCATGTACGATTGGCAGCTAGGACACAGAGCACCTAATCCCTAGCTCAAGTAGCTGCATTTCCAGCAAAGCAAGTGTTTTCAAGTGATGGGCTTTCTGAGACCTTCACAAACCATACTCCACACCCTTTCTCCCCTTACCTCTTCAGTGGTGCTGGAGATGGGTTGAATAGTCCAGGGAACCCAAGATGTCTCTATACTTCCAGTTGTCTGCAGGTAGGGGTGCTGCCTCAGGCTGCTGTTTTGGCTGCAATTGCCCGTAGTACTTCTGGTGAAGGCCTCTGTTGTATTGCTAATAAGGTGTTCCAGGCTATATGGAATGGTGTTAAAAGTAGTGGGGGTTTTGGGAGAAGCTGTGTTTCTAATGCTCCTTATTGACTTTTCTGCTCCCAGGCCAGCTGAGGTAAAGAAAGGACAGTTGCTAAAATTAGCCTCATGTTTTACGGGTTCTTCACATAAAAGCAATTTTACTTAGAAAAAGACCTATTTAATAATACCGGTAACCATGTGGATAAATTTCAGTTATATGAAAAAATCAGATACTTTTGATTGTGACAGTGCTAACTTGCCCCATTCAGTTCACCCATCCGTTTTCCATTGACCAATTTTTATAGGGTGAGAGTTGTGGACACTGTGAAATCAAAATAACTACATCAACATACCCCAGCTCCGTGTAGAAGATACAATTAAATTTACTCTATGAACACTTAAGGTTCACTACCTTAGTTTCAGGGGGTTCCATGAATCTCTAAAAACTTCATGCAAAATTCTGAATACATGTACATATGTTCATTTCTTCAGTGGGAGACTTTTCCTGACTTCTCAAAGGAGCCATTAAACAAAATATCAGATTGAGCATCACTGTTAATGACTTGTCTAAGTTTGTCATGAAGATTGACAACTCTTGGGAAAGTAATGACATTTCTTTAACTGTAGTACAAACTGTTTCTAATCTTAGTTGTGTGAGTACCAAATCATGGGACAGTTCTATTTTCTAAGCTACTTATCTTCTGGAAGAATGGTGAATTGATTTAAAACTTATAAGCTGGAGAAACTAATTTATATGTTTGCTTTGCAAAGCTGAATTGCCTATACTTAAGAAAAAATGGTTTGTGAATTACCTTTGCCTGGCCATAATTTTAAAATGTGTTTCCAACTTATTGGTATCTTGCTAAAACACAATTTCTGATTCAATAGAGATTGTCAGATTCAGCTCTTTTAATAATTTTAAAATGTGTTTCCAACTTATCGGTATCTTGCTAACACACAATTTCTGATTCAATAGAGATTGTCAGATTCCGCTCTTTTAACAAGTTGTCAGGTGATACTGCTGATGGTCTTTGGAGCACACTTGGTGTAGCAAGACTCTATAGTACAGTTATATAATATGAAGCAGTGGAAAGGTTTGTAAATTATGAGCTGAGGTCATACATTTAGATGCTTTCATCAACTCCGTAGTGAATCAGAGTTTTCTGGGATATAAAAATCCATCACATTCTCCTTGTTCTGGTCCATCTTCTTGACCTCTTTTGAACTTCATTCTTTTCCATCCAATTTCAATTAACGTATTTTATATGATAATGTATATGATAAAGAGGGTGATAAGACACATGGAAAAGGATTTTTTTTTAATTTAGCAAGATATAAGTGCTTTTTAAAGTTAATAAAATAGTCATGACTATTAAGCATTCTTTCTTTCTTTCATCTTTCTTCTTTTTCCTGTGGTGAAAGAAAAGTTTATTGAAAGGAAAAGGAGAGAAAGTATACTTCCAAGAATGGAAGCGGGCCTCAAGCAAGAAGTGGCTCAAAAGACCTAAGCATTCTTTCCTTGTTTGTGGGAGGCTGTGCAAAGTAACTTGTACATAACATTGCTAAATTTAGCAAATAAGAACAGTTGATGCCTAGTTAAATTAGAATGTTAGATAAACAACCAATAATTCAATATATTTAATATATCTCAAATACATAATATTACAAAGATTATGTTATATATTAAGAATATAGGGGAAGCCAGGATGGCTCAGTGGGTTAAGCACTCACTTTGCAGCCCCGGGGACTGAGGATCGAACCCCGATCCCGGCCTGTGCGGACCCATATGCTGACCTGGGGAGTGCCCCCACCTCAGTTCTCACCGGGGTGAGACCCCGGCCCAGTTCCTGCCCTGTGCAGCTCCGCGCCCATCTGTGGAATGAAACTATGTGGAAAAACCAATGATGTCCAACTATGGAGACTGTTCTGGGCCCTCCCCAGTCTCTCTATCTCTGTCTCTGTATCTCTTTCTTTCTGTCAAAAACAATAAAAATTAATCTTAAAAAAAAAGAATATACTTATAATAATAAGTTATGTGTCATTTATCTGAAATTCAGGCTTTGATAGATTTTAGATGTTTCCCTTAGTTTCTGTTTGTTATTGTTCTTCTGAATCTTGTGCTATTAATCTGACCGCCATTATCTCCAGGTAAGCTACTTTGAACATAGATCAGGAGATTTATCACTGGAGTGTTTTCTACATGAAAAATCCAACTGTAGTGTTAGGGAAATTTCTTTAGAAGCTATCTTAGTTCTGCAATCTTAACTGAGTTGGGATCAAATATCCCCTTAAGTAGACATTTGTCTTTTGTGGGAATGTAAAAGTTTTTGTATGTGGAGATTAGTATTTTGGTCATTTTGAACACTGGCCAATGCTGATCCTCTGAGTTGATTACCACCACACATTTAACTCTCAGACCTTTTAGGGTGGGGGAGAAAGGCTTTAATGATGGGGTTAGGAGAAAATCAAGCTTTCAAATATTGTGCGTGTAATTACGTCTGAGCATGTCAAACTATGCTTACTCATCTTTGTTAAGGAGCATCTTTTTTTATTAGTCAACTTACATAATTAATTAAATGGATATAATAGGACTCTCCCAAAATTGGATAAACGATCAAAACATTCTTGAATTTTCTGTGAATAACAGCACATTATCATTTCATGTAGCTTTGGAATATCTTTTTCTCTTTTAAAGGCTTATTTTATTGTTTTTGACAGAGACAGAGAGATAGAGAGGGAGAGGGCCCAGAGCAGTCCACATAGTTGTATGTCATCAGTTTTCCACATGGTTTTGTTCCACACAGGTGGGCAGGGGGAGTGGAGGGTGGGAACTGGGCTGGGGGCCTCCCGCATGAGAGGTGCACCCCTTCAGCCAGGCCTCAAACGGGGGTTGGAGGATGCGAGAAATGAACTGGGGGCCTCCTGCATGGGAAGCACACCCCAGTTCAGCATATGGGTCCACATGAGCTGGAGCCACAAAGTGAGTACTCAACCTGCTAAGCCATCCTGGCTTCCCTGGCATATCTTAAGGAAAAAGTTTCAGTCTTCTGTAATTGTCTTTAATTAAACTTCTAGATTTATCTTTAAAACACCCTGAGCCAAACAAGTTCATTTTTCATTCTAGGCCACCGCCATTTTTCCAAAGAAAGAACTTATAAAATATCCAAATCCAGTACCCCTTCATTTTTATGTCTGTGTTTTTAACTTGTGCGATCTAAGAATCAGAAAAGAAGCTTTAGACTTAACATTTAACTTACCAGTTTAGTGAATTTTAAAGCCATGGTTTTCAAACTTTGGTAGGCATCAGAATCACCTTTGGAGCTTGTTAGAATATTTAATCCTTGGACTTCTTCTTAGAAACTGATTCATATTTGATGTTGGACCCAGCACCTACATTTCTAACAAATTCCTTGAGTGATTCTAACATAAATCTGAGTACCGTATATTCCGGCGTATAAGACGACTTTTGAAACGAAAAAAAGTCAACCGAAAATCAGGGGTCGTCTTATACACCGAGTATATCCCGAAAAACGTCTCAATATGCCACTAAACGAATTTTCCAACTCGATCCCGAAAATCGTCTGGATATGCCGCTAAACAAATTTTCCAACTCGATCTCGCACCAATCACTGCAAGGCTGCTCGGACCGCCTCTCTAACTCAGCCAATCCAAGCAGGCTTTTTATGCATGCAAATTATACATGTTCTGTACTCGAAGCTACACTGTGTTCTAGTAAAAAGCCTGCTCGGATTGGCCAGAGTCAGAGAGGTGGTCTGTTATAAGCTTTGAACCTTTGCTTGTTGTGATTGGCTCACCGTGGTACATACAGTTGCAGCACAGGAACGTTCTGTGTAGCCAAAGCTGCTGTATCAGGACACATGCATAGTAGCTAAATTGACTGTATTAGAGCACATCCAGTGGGCTAAAAGGTACAGTGCCTTTATAGGACATTCTGTATGTAGCCAATGCTACAGTATTAGGG
>PVKE010007265.1:0-51311 GCA_004027555.1 Craseonycteris thonglongyai | reverse complement strand
CCTTCAATTCCCATTTTATTCAGTGTTTTTATCATAAATGGGTGTTGTATCTTGTCGAATGCTTTTTCTGCATCGATTGAGATAATCATGTGGTTTTTATCCTTGGTTTGGTTTATGTGCTGGATTACATTGATTGATTTGCGTATGTTGAACCATCCTTGTGCCCCTGGGATGAATCCCACTTGGTCATGGTGAATAAACTTTTTAATGCATTGTTGTATTCTGTTATCTAAAATTTTATTTAAGATTTTTGCATCAGTGTTCATCAGTGAGATTGGCCTATAGTTTTCCTTTCTTTTTAAACTTAGGAAATATTTTATTTTTACATATGGTTGAATATAATCTTCAACTCAACTTTGCAGATATATCTTAATATCTTAAGATAAAATGCCACCTTGAATTACTCAACAAATGCTAATGAAAATTTTATAAGAGAAAGCAGTGCTTGATACTAAGGATCAAATGTTGCATGAAATATACCATGATAATGGGCATCAATAACAATTTTCTATTAAAGCCTATGTAGTCTAAAAATGGTTTAATAGGACTCAAATATCTGAACTTTTAACAGAGAAACTAAATATTCCTGATTACTATCAGGTAAACTTGAAATATATGAAGAAAATATTACCTGGTAACATCAAGGGCTTTCTGAACTTTTGCCTGAACAGACCCAAGCAAATCAGCACCCATTTTTTTTAGTAGTTGTGTCAGCAGTACAAACAACCAATCTTGAAGATCGTCCTTGTGGACTTGAATGAAGTCCACTAGAGTCTCCAAAAACATGCTGAACACCTACAGTTGATAAACAGGAGAAGGGAAAGAAAAAGGAGGAGATACTGATCTGTATGATAAATTCAAAACTGAAACAAAGGAATACAGGAATCAGAGGCACAGTGATTGGCAGCCAAGCAGAAAAACAATCTCTCTTGCTTTTCATTGAACTCTGTGATACAAGAGTACATTTGAAATATTATCCAACTTCTGTTGAAGTTCAACAATTAGCTATTCCATGCAGCATCACTTGGTAAAGAAACTGTAGCCATAATGGCTGGCACACCTAATGTTTTCCACGATGCTACAACTTAAACTGGTTAAACTGAAATCCATTTTATATGATATTTAGGGCAAGGAACTACCTCTAGTCTCAGTGATTCTCAGCTCTCAGTCATCAGAAGATGACTATGCTGACAGCTCCCTTGAAGTATAAGATCATTCTGACAAAATGGGCTGATTACAAACTCCTTCGATTTTCAAAATGTCAGTTGTCACAAAATTTTTTTGTATAAGGTACATTATTTACTAAAACTGCCCCCAAAGCAATTTTAAAGAATTTGGGATAACTGTGACTTAAACTAAAACAAATTCAGGACACAAATCAACATCTAAATTTTAACAACTTCTAAAAAGTCCTAGATGGCATTTCTATTGATGGATTTTATACTTGGTTCCAATATTAATACACAAGTTTAAAAATTTTATAAGATGAAAAATATTTTAAGGGGAGGAAAGCTAATATTTGTAAGTGATATATGTCATTAAAATACTTTTGAAAAGTAACTTACACATTAAGGTTATATCTCTTTACAAGAAATTCAATAGCACACTGGAAAATATTTCTAGGTAAACATAAAAAAATTTTTAAGATGATGTCAGGCACATTGTATTATGAAACAATTTATAGTCATAATAGTTTACAAAATTCTTTGATTTAATAGAGTTAACCTCAAAGTAATTATTTTAATTTAAAAGTGAAGAGTTTTCTCTATACTTTATTTTGAATTATCTTTATACAGTTATACATGCCCTCCTGTTTTTCTCATGTTAAAAATGAAGGATTGTTTTCTATTAGAATTATAACTAAGCTTTAATATTTGAGTCTGAATTAGAAAAAAATACACTTCCACTATTTGCTCCAGAAGCTCTGTATTTGCAAAAAAAGAAACTGATTACTTTAAATTTTCTAGCACTGTCTGATCCCCAGGCAGCATCTGCTGCCACACTGTTCTCATTCACAATACAGAGCCATTAACTTCTGTACCACCTCCACACCCACCCACCCCCACCCCCTCTGAAAAAATTCAGGCTTCTCTTAGATTAAAAACTGGGCCAGGGGAAGCCGAGATGGCTTAGTGGGTTAAGCGCTCACTTTGCAGCCCCGGGGACCAAGAATCGAATCCCAGCCCTGGCCCGTGTGGACCATATGCTGAACTGGGGAGTGTCCCCAATTCAGTTCTCACCGGGGTGAAGACCCCAGCCCAGTTCTTGCCCTGTGCAGCCCACTCCCACCTGTGGAATGAAACTATGTGGAAAAACCAATGATGTGCAACTATGGAAACTGTTCTGGGCCCTCCCCCTTCTGTCTGTCTCTGTATCTCTCTCTCTGTCAAAAACAATAAAAATAAATCTTTAAAAAAACAAACAAACAAAAAAACTGGGCCAACTACTACACTAAAATGGTCTCTGGCACTCTATGTTGGGCCCAGAATAAGAGGGGTTACCACCCAAAAAACAAAATTAATTTTCTTTGATGTGAGAGAGATTGTATACACTTGGAATTTGTTTTCCGAGTCAAATGGTTAACCAAAGTTTTTGTCTGGAAGTTTTGAGAAGGTTGCATCCCAAGTTGTTGCAAACAGATGACTGGCTCTTCTACCATGACAATGCACCTGCCCATATCGCACCGAGTGTTTAGCAGTATTTGATTAAAAATAGCATGCCCCTGTCTCCCACCCTCTGTATTCACCAGATCTCGACCTGAGCAACTTACTATCTTCCCTCAGATAAAAAACAGTCCTCAAAGTAGGCTGAACAGACATACTGTTTTAAACAGGACAGAAAACAACAGTACTATCCCATTTCAAATGGTACATGTGGTCAGCCTAGTCTCAATGGGCTAAATTCAAAATGTCAGTATGCTGACCATACATACCATCTGAAATTGACAGTACTAACGTTTTCTGCCTCTTATAACAGTACATCTCGTCAGCCTACCTCAAAGGGAAATGTTTTGCCAATGTGGAAGAGGTGAAACAAAAATCGGCAGAAGCACTAAAAAGCACCAAAATTGAAGTTCAAAAACTGTTTTGAGCAGTAGAAAAAGCATCTCGATAGGTGTACTGCATCAAATGAAGAGGACTTCGAAGGTGACTGAAGTTTAAACATGTAAGAATACAGAATTTTTTAATAAATAAATCTGGGGCTTTATAAATAAAGAGGGCCCCCCCCTCTTGTTATTGAACTTCACTAGACTTACTCTATGATGCATACATGAATCTAATCTAAGTACTCACTTTTACTGGCACCTGGCAAATCTATCCAGTTGGATGTGCTGGAATCAGTTAGCATCTGCTTAGACAGTCAGTGGTTAACTATTTAGGAATTCTGTGAGTTGGTTGGCAGCTTGAAAAGAGCCATGGTGGGAATATTTACACTTCCAAAATTATAGCAAACACTACAAATTACACATCCTGCCCTTACCCCAAACTGGTTTACTAGTGCACTACTATCTAATTCATTTTCACTTTTCCTATTTTCCTGAAGATTCCAAGTATAAGCTTTCACGATACTAAAATCTATTATGAAAATCAAAGACATTAGAAAGCCTGCCCATGTCAACCCTTACATTTTATTTGATTTTTAGGAAACAGAACCAGAAAAGTGACTTGCCCAAGGTTTCCACAGCTAATCAATGGCTGGGTCAAGACTTAAAGCTAAGTTACTTGGTTTTCAATTGTGTTTCACCCACTCTATTACTAGATAACTTTCCTTATCTACTTTACTGTCATTCAACATAAAATTCTCCACTGACATTTCCTCCACGGCAATCCTTCTAATAACTGTTTCCCCCTAAAAGAGCCATTTTTATCTTTCTTTTTAAGACTAATTTTTCTATTTTGTATTCTTGCTCTCAAAAGCATGGTCTCTCTTTTACGATCTTTAGTTTTATTCTTGACCTAAATCAAGCTTGTCTAACCCACTGCCCGTGAGCTGTATGGGGCCCAGGACAGCTTTGAAAGCATCTCAACAAAAATTCGTAAACTTTCTTAAAACATTATGAGATTTTTTTTGTGATTTTTTTTTAGCCCATCAGCTAGCTATCGTTAGTGTTGGTGTATTTTATGTGTAGTGCCCAAGACAATTCTTCCAATGTGGCCCAGGGAAGCCAAAACCTCTGACACCTCTGACCTAAATCCTTTCCTTACAGAGATGCAGAAGACAGAGTTTTAAGAATTTCTCCCTCAGTTTCCATCCTATTGTCACCAAAAAACCCTGTATTGGCTTTTCATTAGCTTAGTATGCTTGGCCATTCTGTAGCTTGACACTGCTTTACTCTTACTATTTCCTTTCTTCCTTCCTCTCTTGTTGCTAGGCATTTTCTCTTTGCTTCCTAAATATGGGGTGATGTAAGAGTCAGTCTTCATCCTGAATCATTTTTCCCAGAAAGTGTGACCTCTTTGACAGGGTCTCTCTGATCTAGCCTACTAGGTCTCCCAACCCCTTGAATAGTTCTTTTGGCTTCTCTCAATCTATTATCACAGCACCATTGCAGGCATCAGGGCCTTTCTGATCTCATGTCTAGTCTTCTGCAATAGCCAAATTTTAGTCTTTATATTTTCTGTATACCAGTGGTCAGAAAAGTATTTCTGTAACAGGCCAGATATACATATTCTAAGTTTTTCAGGCCATATGGTGTCTGTCACAACTATTTAACCCTGCTGTTGTAATACAGCCACAATTTGTAAACAGGTGAGCACTGCTGTGTTCCAATATAACTTTATTTACAAATGAGGCACCAGGCCAACTCATGCTTCTTTCTCCATATCAAATTGTGATTATCATTCATTTAATATTACAGAAACAAAATCCTTTAATTTCCTTTCACTGTCTATAGAATAATGTCTCAAATGCTTAGAGGAGGTCCTAACTCTCTAAACTGGTCTTGGGACTATTCGGCAACATAAATTCTTTGTTCCCAAACACCTCGCACACACAGTCCTCATTTCTTACCATACTCCCCACTTGCTCTATTTACACATAGTATGTGACTCCCTACAAAATTTACTACTCAAGTCCCAGTCAGGAAGCTCCTTGAATAAAATTGCCACTGATCTTCCCTACTTGCAACTTACAGTGGGGTTGGCTTTATGGTGCTATTTAACTTTTTCTATATTTATATTATCTTCCCATTTGTAACACACAACATTTCAGAATAAAGACCGTATTTTTTTACAGTCTTTTATCACCAATAAGAACCAAGCTCAAAGTTATCAATGGCTGAGGCACCAATATAACAGTGCCTAATGAATGTGTAGAAAAAGTTCTTTAAAGAGTAAGAATTTTCTCGTAAGTGAAACTTACCCTAAGTGAAACTTACCCTGTTATGAATTGGTAGCCAACCTTTTTTTCTCATTGCAAAGAAAGATGTGTAATATTTTCCCTTTATCCCAACCAAACTTAACTTCTTTTTCTTTCCTATAAACTTTCTAAATAACCCACTTCCTCTGGACTCATACTAGTCATTCCCAGTGGGCCCCATTTTCCCACACTAATATACAAAGTTTATGTTCCTTTCAAGCTCTGAACTGCTATTTCCTTCAAGAAGACTTCTCTGAGTCTCCTAATAGAAATTTCTTTTGATTAGATATAGTGTGAATGTATCTGAATAAAAAGGTAAACATGCTCTTTATAGTACTGTACATATAGACCTATCCTATTGTTTTTCAAAGTACTTGTATCCTATTGATGGTACTTATTAAATGATAATATATATGCCTACATGTATCGCTAAAGTATACATTGGAAATTTCACGTTTCTTGCTTGATTCGCCTATCATAGAGCTTTCATTGTCAGATAAGGATATTCCCCCACTTCCTTATTTATGACTAAAGGGGAAAATGAAAAGTGAATATGCTTATATAATGCTAGGGCCCTGTAAGACTGCTGTTTGCTTTTAAGGAATGACATTGATATAATATTAGAAAGTATATATGGGGAGGTTGGGACTAAATTTTTAGAAATACCCTGTTTCCCCAAAAATAAGACAGTGTCTTATATTAATTTTTGCTCCCAAAGATGCGCTAGGTCTTATTTTTTGGGGATGCCTTATACGTATTTCAGAGAGAGGCAAAACTGTAAGTAGGTCTTATTTTCGGGGGATGTCTTACTTTTGGGGAAACACGGTAGTTGTGAAATTTGGGAAGTATTTTTTTTTAAATAATTCAATGGAACCAACCTTCAATAGAGTAAATTTATACTCCCACATATCTGATAATTGCAATTTACTGAAAAAGAATTATAATATTTGAGGTTTTACAATTGAGGCAGCCTTTTTTTTTAACCTCGCTTATATCTTAGGTGTGCCAGTCATCAAATATAGAACAGAAGAACTTAATCAAATTAGATTAATTAGTAGATTAAAAAGCACATCTCCAAACAGAACAACAGTTTGCATAACTGTGAATAGCATTTTGTGGATTGCAAAGGGTCCAAATACTGCATGAACTCTTTGGGAGAGAAAACATAGAAAAAGGGTTAATTTCACAGTCATGCAGTAAAGTTAGGTTTCCAACAAATATTGAACCAACTTACTCTCTATTGAGAGTTCCAACACATGGGACAGCATGCAAAAAGAAAAAAAGAAAAAAAAAAGAAAAACACACAAATTAGTCGCCATCAACACAAATTGCCTGTATGGAAGAAAAACTTACAAAATAAAAGCGACAAACGTCTTTCAAAGTTTTATGATAAACTTAAAATAGTTTGTAAAACAAGAATTAAATGAATAGTATGCGAGAAGAGCATGGTATTTTCTTGTGTCTCTCCCTCATCTCCTTGCCAAGAAAATTAGAAACAAAAAGACCCCTATATCCTTGAGGTTCAACTTCTGGAAAGAATGTGAGACTAAGAGACACCTGTGCCCACTTCTGGATAGTGCCAACATTTGCTTCCAAAGCCTGGTAACTAGAATTCTTCTTTTCTTTAAATTATTTTCCTCCTCAGAAGCAATAGATTCACAAATTAAATTATTTCTGCAAAGGCTTGGGACAATTATTATTATTTGGAGTGAAAAGTAAGCGTTTATACCACAATTTTTTATTTTCCCCAGGTAAGATGTGTGGTATGGTTTTCTGATCCTAGGACTGTATGCAGCTTAGCTGTCTATTATGCTCTCCAGGAGACAAGATGTGACCTTCTATTTAGGGTATCCAACTGTGTCCCATTTTAGTAGCCACAGATTGAATTCCCATCCTACCTGTTCAAAACTCAAGAGCATGAATTCAAGGTGTAGGATTATACTGACCATAAAATGTCAATTCAAAGTGTGCACCTTGGTAGCTCTTTTCAACTAGTTTCTTCAGAGTCAAATGCTAGACCACATGGCCTAACTTTTGGCATGCTACTCCTTACATTTGAGGGGAAAAAAATGGGTCTAGAGCAGTCAAAATAAAAATCATTCCTAAACTCCTTAATTTTTCAAGCTTATTTAAATTTAGTTTTTAGATACTTACATACTGGTTAGTGTGTTCTAAGGACTTTGTATATATTAATTCATTTAATCATCATCATGATCTTATAAGGTAGGAATTATTATTAACTCTATTTTACAGATTAGGAAACCAAGACACTGCTAATAAGTGTTGGAGGTCAAATTTGAACTCAAGTAATCTAGCCAACTTCTATACTTTTTATCAATGTGTTGCACTGCCTCTCTTGTAAAATTATTAAGAGGCTTTAAATTACATATTTGCATCTTTATGGTCTAAATTATAGTTATACATATATTGTGGCTGGATCACTTATTTCCATACTGGTATCCAAAGTAAAATAAAAGCTTATCAAATTATAGACATCTAATAATTTCAGCTTGCAAACTCTACTGATCAATCCTATTACTCCCATTCCAGAAAAACAAAAACAAAAACAAAAACAGAAACCCTAGCATCCACTTCAACTGTACACAGAAAAAGCTCTTTTCTAACTCTTCATTTCTGGGATGTCGGAGCTCGCCTAATAATTTAGTTGGACATAGGTCCTTATTCTAAAATATATGAGAAAAACATTCTGGGGCTGATGGAGAAGATGATACTAGATAAAAGGAGATGGAGGTTTCATGAATGCTCATAACCTGTTTCTTTAAGTATCCTGTTTCTGCTGGGGAAAGAGGTGGTCTCAGTTGTGTTGGAGAAGAGAACAACTTTCAGTTATCAGGGAAAATGGCTGTTAATACTATACCCAGAAGTTATTAAGATTGAGATTGAAATGTTGACTTCAACCTAAAAGGACATGGGAAAGTCCATCCAACCAAGCTCCTGGTATGAGGTTATCTCCCAAACACTAAGGCCCATTCTGAGGGCAAGGTTTCAGATAGTTTCTGCTGAGTGACCTTTCAGATAAGTGATTCCAATTCAGAGTGGAGAGCTAACCCAGGCTTAAGGATGAAAGAGACCCTGATAGCATATTTTAGGCTATAGACCAAAGTGCATGGCATATGTGGGCAAATAAATATAATTCACGTTGGGCTTGATAGTGAGTAGGGAATAACAAGCCAAAATGATAGGCTCTGTTTGGATATTTTCTTGAGGTCAATGAGTAGTCACTGAAATGTTTTATGCTAGAAAAGATTTACATTTTAGAAAGATTACTCAAGAATGCAGTATGGAGAATTTAAAGTTAGGAGTGGGGAGGGTATAATAGCGAAAAGACAACTGTGTCTGAATTAGCAGTAAGAATGGAGAGATATTTGGAAGGATGAATCAATTAGGAATAAGTGACGTTTTAGAATGATACCCAAATTATTCACTTAAGCAATGAGGGATGGCAGTTTTAGCTAATGAAATAAAGCAATGCATGAGGATGAATATTTCTGCTGAAGATGTTCAATAGGCATGTGACTAAGTGCAAGAGGGAAAATATGGGATTTAAGGACTCATTCAGGAGTCATTAGGATGAACTGGGTAACTTAAACTTCAGAAAAGCTAGAGGGTAAAAATGAGGCCTAGGACATGACTCTAAGCAATACCAACATCAGTAAAACAAGCAGAGATAGATATCTGAAAAGAAGATTAAAAGAAATGGTGGAAGGGAAACTGAATTCGGCACAATAGAAAACAGACTTCTACTTCCTCTCCCACAGCATATTTAAAACGATAGAAAAGATACACTGAATAAAAGCGTTGGAATTCATGAGAAATATTTGGAAGGCCAGGCAGGTAAGACCATATTAACATGAAATAGGATACACATTTATGTAGCCAAAGAACAGCTTCAAGGTAAATCTTTCTATTTCAATAGGAGGAAATGTAGAAAGAATGGATTTACATGCAGTTAAATGTGCTGGTCTGGAGGCAGGAAATGGAGTTTCTGCTTAATGACTTTTATTTTCTTGGTAAGCTAAGAAGCCAGAACATATGTTTGGGGCATGAGATGGGTGAAAAGGTGAATAGAGCTGGAATTCTGCAGAGATAGACTATTTGACACAGTGTCCAGGGAGGATAGGAGGAAAAAAAAAAAAATGAGGGGAAGAGGATTGCCATGTAGTACCAAACAGAGACAAAAATCAGTTTCTAAATGGAGAATGGCAAGAATAAACAGGCATATACAAGGCTGATTTCACCCAGTAGGGGGCCAGTATACTGTTTTCTTCAATAGTCCTAACCATTTAACCAGTTAGCATGAGCTCCACAGTAGAGATTCTTAAACATGTTTCTAGTTTAGTGTCAATAACCAAGAGCTGATATAGAATAGGGGTCAGCAAATTATGGGCTGCAAGTTAAGAATGGGATTTACATTTTTAAATGGTTTTAAAACCCGAAAAACTATTTAGTGACAAGAAAATTATGAGAATTAAAATTTCAATGGTCATGAATAAAGTCTTATTGTAAGCCAGCCACATTAATTTGCTTACATATTGCCTGTGGATGATTTCAGGCTATAATGACAGAGTTGGATACTTGTGATAGAAATCATTATCGCTTGCAAAGCCTCAAATACTTACTATCTGGCCCTATACAGGGGAAAAAAATATAGTCAACTCTTAACAGAGAATAAAATTGTACCGTATTTTCCGGCGTATAAGACGACCAGGTGTATAAGACGACCCCCTAAGTTTACAGTTAAAACATAGGTTTAGGCCTATATTCGCTGTATAAGACTACCCCCCCACTTCCGAGGCTGTAGTCTTATACAGCGAATATAGGCCTAAACCTATGCTTTAGCTGTAAAATTAGGGGGTCGTCTTATACGCCTGGCCTTATACACCGGAAAATACGGTATTTGGAAAGAAAATAAGATATGAAAAACAGTTGCTTGATACTGAACATGAAACTGCTGGAACTTTATAAACACACATTTTTAAAAAAGGGGTGATGCCTCCCAACTTACTCTTTTTTTTTGTAGGATTGCTTTGGCAATTTGGGGTCTTTTTTGGTTCCATATGAATCTGATGATTTTTAAAAAAATTATTGTTAAATTTATTAGGGTGACATTGGTTAACAAAAATTACACAGGTTCCAGGTGTATAACTTTATAGTATTTCATCTATGTGCTACATAAAGTGTTCGCCGCCCACAGCCAGCTTTCTTTCCATCACCGTTAAGTTCAGCAACCCCTTCCTTCCTCTCCTACTCTCCTCCCTGCTTACCTTCAGGTAACCACTGAACTACTATGTCCATGAGGTGCCATTTCTTTGTTGCTTTCAGTTTCATATTTCACACATGAGTGAAGTCATGTGGTTCTTAGGTTTTTCTGTCTGCCTTATTTTGCTTAGCATAAAATGATCTCAAGTTCCATCCATGTTGATAACTGAGTAATACTCCACTGTATATATGGACCACAGCATTTTTATCTAGTCATCTATCAAAGGGTACCTAGGTTGTTTCCATGACTTGGCCAGCATGACTAGTGCTGCAATGAGTATTGGGATACATCTGTTCTTAAAGACTAAGTTTTTTGAGTAGATACCCAGGAAGGGGATTGCGGGGTCATGTGGTAACTCCATTCCCAGTTTTCTGAGGAACCTCCACTGTCCTCATAGTGGTTGTACCAATTTGCATTGCGATCAGCAGTGTATGAGGGTTCCTTTTTCTCCATAGCCTCTCCAGTACTTGTTGTTCCTTGTATTGTTGATAATAGCCATTCTAGCAGGTGTGAGGTGGTATCTCAAGGTTTTAATCTGTATTTATCTTATAAATTAGTTAATAAAGTCAAGCATTTTTTATGTCTGTTGGTCGTTTGTATGTTCTAGTGGGTGAAGTGCCTCTTCAGGTCTTCAGCCTATTTTTAAAATTGGATCATTTTGTTATTGTTGTTAAGTTGTATGAGTTCTTTATATATTTTAGATATTAGTCCCTTATCAGAGGCATTGTTTACAAATATTTTCTCCCAGTTGGTTGACTGCCTCTTTGCTTTGTAGGGAGCTGGTGCGGAGCCTGAATGGAAAGGTTTCGGGGGGCCTTGATGGCAAAGCCTCGGTTCCCTGGACCTAACGGGAGGGACCGGCCTGGGGCCTTGATGGAAAAGCCTCGGTCCCTCCTTTCATCTCGGGGGTTGGGGGGTTGGTTAGTTATAAAAAAATGTGTATGTGCAGCTTCAAATGAAGGCAAGGCGGCAGAGGCCAATAGATTAATGGCCCATGATCTACATATCAAAGCCTTTACTGGAAGGGGCTGTTATCTCCTGTAAAGATCTGTTCACACCATGCTTTTTTTTTTTTTTAATTAAAAAAATTTTTTTTTTATTGTTTTTGAGAGAGAGAGTGAGAGAGATACAGAGACAGCGAGAGAACTGAACTGGGGGAACTCCCCAGTTCAGCATATGGATCCGCATGGGCCAGGGCCGGGATTCGATCCTTGGTCCCTGGTGCTGCAAAGTTAGCGCTCAACCCACTGAGCCATCCCGGCTTCCCCACACCATGCTTTGCTATGCTAATGCATGACCTTTCCCTGTTCCTTGTAATGGTAAACTTTTGCTATATAAACAATAAAGCTATTGGGGGCTGCTCCCTAGAGGACAGTTGGCTAGCCATTTGGTCAATTCCCACCACTCGAGAACTAGGGGACTTTGTTTAGCCAGGCTGGTTCCTGGCACAACGGTTTCTTTGTGCAGAAGCTTTTTAGTTTGATATAGTCCTATTCCTTTATTTTTGATTTTAGTTCCCTTGCCTTTGAGGTCAGATTCATAAATTCCTCCCTGAACCCAAATTCTATAACTTTAGTACTGATGTTTTCTTCCATACAGTTTATTGTACCAGGTCTTATGTGGAGGTCTCTAATCCATCACAAGTTAATTTTGTTATGTGGTGACAGATCATAGTTTAAAATCACTCTTTTGCATGTAGTTTTCTAATTTTCCTAGTACCACTTGCTGAACAGGCTGTCTTTTCCCCACTGTATATTTTTTGCTCCTTTGTCAAAATGATTGGTCCAATTATTTATGGGTTTATTTCTGAGTTTTTGATTTTATTCCATTGGTCAGTGGCTCTGTTTTACTGCCAGTACCAAAGTGTTTTGATTACTGAAACTTTGTAGTATAGACTGAAGTTGGGAAGTGTGATGCCTCCAGCTTTATTACTTTTTTTTGGAGGATTACTTCTGTTATTTGAGGTCTTTTGTGGTTCCATAAAAATCTGATGAGTTTAAAAATCTATTTCTCAAAAGAATGTCTGTGGGATTTTGATGGGAACTGCATTATATCTGTATATTGTTTTAGGTAATACAGCCATTTTAACTGCTGGTTCTTCCAATCCATAAACATGGAATATTTTTCCAATATTTTTGTGTCTTTGATTTCTTTTAATGATGTCTTATAGTTTTTCCATGTATGAGTCCTTCATGTTCTTTGTTAAGTTTATTCCTAGGTATTTCATTCTTTTTGTTGTAATCAAAAAAGGTATTTTCTCATTTCTTTTTCTGAAGTTTTGTTGTTTGTATATAAAAATGCTATAGATTTTTGTACAATGATTTTGTATCCTGCAACTTTATTGTATTCATTTATTATTTTTAATAGTTTTATGGTAGATTTTTTGGGTTTTCTATATAAATGATCATGTCATCTGCAAAAAGTGACAGTTTAACTTCTTCACTCCTAATTTGAATGTTTTTTCTTTCTTTCTCCTGCCTGATTGCTCTAGCTAGAACTTCCAGCACTATGTGGAATAGCAGTGGTGACAGGGGACAGGGATTTAGAAGAAAAGATTTTGTTTTTTCCCCATTCAGTATGGTATTTTCCAGGATTTGTCATATATGGCCTTTATTATGTCGAGGCATCCGTTTCATTAAGTGTTTTGATCATAAACGAATGTTGTATGTTGCAAGTGCTTTTCTGCATCAATTGATGTAATCATCTAGTTTTTATCTTTTATTTTGTGGTGTATCACATGGATTGATCTGAATACGCTGAACCATCCTTGTGCCCCTGGGATGAATCCCACTTGATCGTGATATATAATCTTTTTAATGCATTGTTGTATTCTATTTGTTAGTATTTTGTTTAGGAATTTTGTATCTGTGTTCATCAGAGGTAACAGTGTGTAGTTTTCTTGTTTCGTGTTGTACTTACCAGGCTTTGGTATTAGAGCACTATTGGCCTCGTAGAATGAGTTGAAAAGTAGTGACTCTTCTTCAATTTTTTGGAAAAGTTTGAGGAGGATAGGTGTTAGTTCTTTAAATACCTGATAAAACTTGTTAGTGAGACCATCTGGTCCTGGACTATTGTTTTTGGGGAGGTTTTGGATGATTGTTGCAATTTCCTCACTGCTGACTGGTCTGTTTAAATTATCTAGTTCTTGTTTCTGTCTAGGTAGATTATATGTTTCTAAAAACTTGTCCATTTCTTCTAGGTTGTACAATTTGGTGGCATACAGGCCCTCATAGTATTCTTGTATGATACTTTGTATTTGTGTGCTTTCAGTTGTAATTTCCCCTCTTTCATTTCTAATTTACATTATTTGTGTTATCTTTTTCCCTTGGTTAGCCTAGCCAGGGATTTGTCAATTTTACTAATTTTTTCAAAGAACCAGCTTTTTGTTGCATTAATTTTTTCTATTGCTTGTCTGTTGACTATATCATTTACTTCTGCTCTAATATTTATTATTCCCTCCCTTCTGCTGTCTTTGGGTGTTTTCTGTTCTTTGTCTAACTCTTCAAGATGTGGTATTAGGTTGTTTACTTTTGATTTTTCTTGTTTCTAGAGAAAGGCCTGTAGTGATATAAATTTCCCTCTTATTAACGCTTTCATTGCATCCCAGTAATTTTGGTATGCTGTATTTTCATTGTTGTTTATCTTTATGTATTGTTTAATTCCTTATTTCTTCTTTGAACCAGTCATTTTTAATAACATGTTGTTTGATCTTCATGTATATGTGGCTTTTCCTGCTTTCTTCCTCAAGTTGATCTCCAATTTTAAAGCTTTGTAGTTAGAAAATACAGTTGGATTGATTTCAGTGTTCTTAAATTTGCTGAGGCTAGAAGCCAGGATAGCTCAGTGGGTTGAGCACTCACTTTACAGCCCAACGTACTGAGGATCAAATCCTGGCCTTGGCCCGTGTGGTCCCATGTGCTGAACTGGGGTGTGTTTCCCATGCAGGAGGTCCCCAGTTCGATTCTTATCCCCCCAGTTGGGCCACTGGCTCGAGGGGACAGCCTCCTATGCAGGAGGCACCCAGTCCAGTTCCCAAACTGCATGGCCCCCTGCCCACCTGTGTGGAGTGAAACCATTTGGAAAACTGATGACATACAACAGTGGAGACTGCTCTGGGTCCTCTGTCTTCTCTCTGTCTCTCTCTATCTCTGTCAAAAACAATAAAATTAATCTTTTAAAAAAATTTGGTGAGGCTAGCTTTGTGTTCCAGCATGTGATCGATCCTTGAGAATATTCCACGTGTACTAAAAAAGAATGTACAGTCATGTGTTGTATGATGAAGTACCCTGAAAATGTCAACTATGTCCAATTTCTGTAATTGGTATTTCCTTACTCATTTTCTGTTTGGATAATCTGTCCATGGCTGTCAAAGGGGTATTTAGGTCCCCTACTATAATTTTGTTTTTGTCAGTTTCTCCTTTTAGATCTGTCAGGAGTTGCTTTGTAAATTTTGGTGCTTCCTGGTTGGGGACATATATATTAATAAGTGTCACGTCTTCTTGCTGTAGTGTTTCCTTTATCATAATAATATGTCCAAATTTGTCTCTTATTACCTTCTTTTTGATCCTAAAGTCTGTTTTTTCAGATAGAAGTATGGCTACCCCTGTTTTTCTTTGGAGGCCATTTGCTTGAAGTTTTGTTTATACTACAAAGCATCAATAGTCAAAACAGTTGGCATTGGCAGAAAAATAGACATACAGACCAATGGAACAGAATCAAAAAACCTAGAAATAAACCTACAAATATATGAACAGATAATGTTTGACAAAGGAGCAAAAATTATACAATGGAGAAAAGAAAGCCTCTTCAGTAAATGGTGCTAGGAAAATTGGAAAACCACATGCAAAAGAATGAATCTGGGCTGTGAGCTGTCACCATATACCAAAATTAACTCAAAGTGGATTAAAGACCTCCTCCACATAAGACCTGAAATAATAAACTGCACAGAAGAAAACATTGCTACTAAATTTATAGACCTTGGGTTCAGAGATAACTGTATGAACTTGGCCTCAAAGGCAAGGGAAGTAAAAGCAAAAATAAATGAATAGGACTATATCAAACTAAAAAGCGTCTGCACAGTAAAGAAAATCATCAACTAAGTAAACAGGCAACCAAACAACTGGGAGAAAATATTTACAAACAATACCACTGATAAAGGGCTAATACCTAAAATATATGAACAACTCAACAACAAAAAAACAAACGATCCAATTGAAAAATGGGCAGACGGCCTGAATACTTCTCCCATGAAGACATAAAAACGCCCAATAGATATATGAAAAAATGTTCAAATTCACTAGCTACTAGGGAAATGCAAATAAAAACCACAATGAGATACCACCTCACACCTGTTAGAATGGCTAGAATCAACAAGACAAGGAATAACAAGTGCTGGAGAGGCTGTGGACATAAAGGAACCCTCATACACTGCTGGTAGGAAGGGAAATTGGTACAACCACTGTGGAAAGCAGTATGGAGATTCCTCAAAAAACTAGGAATGGAATTGCCATATGACCCAGCAATCCCCTCTTCTGGGTATCTAACCCTAAGACATGAAAACCTTAGTTTGCAAAAATATGTACACCCCAATGTTTATTGCAGCATTGTTCATGGTGGCCAAGTCATGGAAGCAGCCAAAGTGTCATTTGATAGACGACTGGATAAAGAAGTTGTGGTATATTTACACAATGGAATACTACTCAGTTATAAGAACAGATAAAATGCAGTCATTATTGACAACATGGATTGACTTTAGATCATCATATTAAGTGAGATTAGTCAGACTGAAAAAATCAAGAACCATATGACTTCACTTATAGGTGGAATATAAAACTGAAAGTAACAGAGAAACAAAGACTCATGGACACAATCAATAGTTTAATGGTTACCTGAGGTAAGGGGGCCAGGGGATTAGGAGAATAGGAGGGGTATCAAATACATATGGTGACTGAAATAGAACTGACTCTGGATGGTGAGCCCATAATGCAATACACAGACAATGTAATGTAGAATTGTACATCTAGACCCTGTGTAATTTTTACCAACCAATGTCACCCCAATAAATTTAACAATTAAAAAACAAAGGGGTGGGGAAATACCTGCTATTTTAATATCACGATACAATGCAAAAACTCAAATTAAATCCTGACACTTTAAATTCAGAACAGTATGGTGACATATCTAGTTTATTCTTAATTACATTATTTGCAGAGCCTCTGATAAGACAAATACCAAACAAAAGGTAAACAAAAGCAAGTTAAACAATAATCTTCCCAATATATTTGTCTTCACTGAACTAAAGAAACAAAAATTAAACTAAACAAACAAAACCAGATGAGTCACTAAGATTATTTAGAATATCCTAGAGAGAAAAACTAAAAAATCACCTTCCTGACAATTCTGGTTCTCTGCATCTTAAGAGAGGCTAAACATTTGTGCATAGTCCAGTTCCTTTACTGACATGAAACTCAGCCTTCTTATTTGATTTCCAAAAGACTCTTATAAAGTGTGTCCCTTTATCACAGTGTAAATTATAGCCTCCAACTAAACTGATTATCTTAACAAAAATATCAATAAATGTGACTTTAAGAAATAATCCAGGGGTCGGGGGAAGGGAAGCCCAAATGGCTCAGCGGGCTAAGCCCTTGCTTTGCAGCCCCCGGGGACTGAAGATCAAATCCTGGCCCCAGCCCATACAGATCCATATGCTGAACTGGGGTGGGTGCTTCCCATCCAGGAGGTCTCCAGTTCAGTTCTTGCCCCATGGTTTGGCCCCTGGTGTGAAGGGGTGTGCCTCCCAAGTGGAAGGCTTAAACTCCAGTTCCTGCCCCACATAGCCCTCATGCACCCGTGTGAAATAAAACCAAGTCGAAAAACTGATGACATACAACTATGGAGACTGCTCTGGGCCCTCCCCCTATTCCCTCTGTCTCTCTTTATGTCATAAATAATAAAAAAAATAAATCTTAAAAAAATATTTAAAGAAATAGTCCGGGGGCTGCCAGGATGGCTCAGCGGGTTCAGCACTCACTTTGCAGCCCCGGAGACCAAGGATCAAGTCCCGGCCCTGATCCGTGTGAACCCATATGCAGAACTGGGGTATGCTTCCTATACAGGAGGCCCCCAGTTCAGTTCTTGAACCCTGGTTTGATCTTTGGCTCAAAGCGTCGTGCCTCCCATGCGGGAGGTCCCCAGCCCAGTTCCTGCCCTGTATGACCCCCGCCCACCAGTGTGGAAGGAAACCACGTCAAAATACTAATGACGTACAACTATGGAGACTGCTCTGGGCCCTCCCCCTTCTCTCTGTCTCTCCCTCTGTTTCTGTCAAAAACAATCAAATAAATCTTTATAAAAAGAAAAAAAAACAAGGAAGAATCCAGACTCAGTCTTATACCTTCTAGCAGGGACAAATTATATCACTTATTGAAGTTGTTTTAAAACTCTATTTTAAAGCTGTGTAGATTATTAATTAAAATATAATTTTATAAAACAAGTCTCCCCAGAACATTACTGTCTTGCCTTTGGTTTATATTGCCAACAAAAATGTCAAGTTATTTTGTTAAACATTTATAAAAATTTTTGCATTAAAGCAAATTGTATAGCAGCTGCTATTAGTGGTAGCAATGTCAATATAAAATAATATAGCTACCCACACGTTTAGTTTAGAATTTATTTAAAAATTTTTCAAGGATGTTGGGATAGCTCAACAGGTTGAGTGCTTGACTTGCAACTGTGAGGTCTGGGGATTAAAGCCCATCCCTGGCTCGGGCAAACCCATGTGCTGAACTGTTCCCAGTTCAGTTCCCGCTCTGTGCAACCCCACGTCCATCTGTGTGGAATGTGCAACTATGGAGATTGATCTGGGCCCTTCCCCATTCTTTCTGTCTGTCTGTCCCTCCTCTCAAACAATAAAGTAAATCTTTAAAAAAAACCCTTTTTTTTTAGATTTGGTAAACTGCTTATCAATTTAGATTTTAATATGTGTTTAATGGGACCTCATATTCATGAATAAATATACTTTCTGGTAGAGGATAATCTTCAAATATTATTGTTTTAAAGTACAGGCAATTTATAATCTTCAGATAAATTTAGGGTTATATATAAAGTTGGGTATGCCAGGATAGCTCAGTGGTTGAGTGTTTGCCTTATAATCATGAGGTCTGGTGCTGGATTCCTGGCCCCGGCCTGTGCAACCCCATATGCAACTGATATCCTCTGGGATGGCTCGGTGGTGAATATTCTTACCTCCCATGCTGGAGGCCTCTAGTTTGGTTCCCACCCCATGCAGCCCCACATCCACCTGTGTGGAATGAAACCATGTCACAACAAATGATGTACAACTATGGAGACTGCTCTGCCCTACAACCCCCTTCTCTCTCTCTCTCTCTCTCTCTCTCTCTCTCTCTCTCTCTCTCTCTCTCTCTCTCTCTCACCTTCTCTGAAACAATAAATCTGAAAAGAAAAAAAAAAAAATTATGCATAAAATGGGATTTTAGTATCTTTAAGTAGTATCTCTAATAAAAATATCAAAATAGACAAAAATGAGAAAATGATACGTGTGAGAATATGTGAAGGCAAAAAAAAAAACAAGGTGAAATTCACTAATATTTTTCTTATAATATCCCTTCCACATCTGCCTACACGGAGGTTAGAAATTTTCAACAAGATACGGAGATACCTGGTATTCTAAAGGAAGACCCATAATAACTTTTACCATTGTTAAGTATATTGCTAAAAACAAAATAAATGAATACATTTTACAACTGCACTATCCATCAAAGTAAATCAAAATTTCATAGTACATATGCAGATCATGCCATAGAATTTAATTAAACATATTTTAATGAACATTAAAAACTGAACATTTGGAAAATTTTATGGACTATTTCAATATAAAAAGTGGTTCATTTATATTACTACCAAACTATGGGTAAAGCCATATCTTTTATGTTATTTAATGGCAATACTCTCATTGTTTTTTAATTTATTCTTATCTTAAAAGAAAATTTGTTCTTTTAAGATAAGAATATATTTACATTAAGGTTGTAATAATCACAGAAGAAAACTTAATAAAAAGTTACAAACTTCTTTTAATGTACCCCAGTTATTTCCTTTACAGATACTAAAATGTTTTTAATAATACAAATACACTCATCCTAATTATATGAGTTGTGCTTGTTACTATACCATTCAGTTTATAGTCTTAGTGTAATTTCTCAATTATGTATGATATAAAACACTTAATTTTAATTACATTTGAAAAGATTATTATTCTAGGGCAGGCCTGGGTAGACTTTTTCAGGGCCAGGGCTACTTATGCAAATGTTGTGGTCCACTAGCTATTTATTTTATTATTTAGTTGGTCACCCCCAAATTGTTTGGCGGTCCACTGGTGGACCACAATCGATGTCTTATCCAGCGCCATCTAGGGCAATGACAAAACAAAAATGGCTTACAGTTGTTTTTTCTTTTTGCTATTATTTTACTTCATCTTTCCCCCCACCCCCGCCCCCCCCAATATACAAAAGACACCCATAAAAGTAAATAATCTTAAATACTAAAACATACCTTGCCATGAGGGTCAGCAAACATTCTTGTGAAAATTTCACATAATCTTTTCAGTTCAACTCGACTGTCAAAAAATAAAGTTGTTAATTAATATCTTTGCTTTAGGAAGAAGTCACTTAAAAGTAACCTTACAAATAAATGAGCTTCTTAGAAAAATGGCTAAAAATATAAGCTCTTAAAATTAAGAAATTTGTGGGATAGACTAGCCATGGCTAAGTACAAATTTATCAAATACAACAATAATTCTGTTGCAATACACACTATTTTAAATGTTGAAAGTAATAAGAAAGGAAATACAACTGTATTTCATTAATGTAGCATGACAGGGGAAATTGCATAAATGACATTCCTAGCACATGAATCTGATTATTCTCTTCAATGCTAAGATACTTCTTTTAATTTTCCCATCTGAGGGCTAATATATTTTTAAACACTGTCTACTACCATGCCATTTAAAAGTGATATACTGAATCTAAATAACCTAATCTTGATGGATCAGGAACAATTTATGATGATTAATTAAAGTGATTCATTAAGTTCAGGATGGCTTTGAATGCGGCCCAACACAAATTCTTAAAACATTATGAGATTTTTTTGTATGAACGTTTTTTTAAAGCTCATCAGCTATTGTTAGTGTATTTTATGTGTGGCTCACATAAAATATGGCCCTGGGTAGTCAAAAGGTTGGACACCACTGTATTTGACAGTACATGGATAAACACTGATTCCAAATTATATAGTGCTAATACTTCCTAAAATACACAGCTTGCGGGAAGCTAGGATGGCTCAGTGGGTTAAGTGCTTGCTTTGCAGCCCTGGAGCCCAGGATCGAATCCCAGCCCCGGCCCATGCGGATCCATGCAGGAGGCTCCTGGCCCAGTTCCTGCTCTGCGCAGTACCGTGCCCACCTGTGGAGTGAAATTATATGAAAAACTAATGATGTAAACCTATGGAGACTGCTCTGGGCCCTCCCACTTCTCTCTTTCTCTGCCCCTCTGTCAAAAAACAATAATGTTAAAAAATAACAAACACAGTTTGTAAATCAAACCCTGATTTTATGTATCAAGTCAGGAAATAACCCTTCTATTTTCCACCACACTCAAACTTATACATTATCTGAAACTACATTCTTAAAAAGGGTAGATAGACCACTGACGTTTAAAACATTATACAGATAAAAACAATAAAGAATTTAGGGGAACAAGCAAGCCAAAGCTATTAGGAAAGGTAACCAAACAAAACCCAAGCAAACTAAAAAGCAATATACACTTCTGTCCCTAGAGAAATTCATTCTAATTCCATTTCACATTATACTACGATTCACATATTACATGAACACTAAGAATATACCTTCATTTTCAAGTGAACATAAACATTCTTTCCTCTCATTGAAAACCTTATCAGAAATAAATTTTAATAAACCAGTCAATTTAGTATTATGTGCATTTTATTTATTTTAATTTAAAAAATTAGTGACATTTTTCATTTAACCTATTTGTGAATAAAGTTTCCTTTTAAGATATTTATTTAAATAGAGCAAGTTAATTTCAAATTTTTTTAGTAATGACAGTATAGGTAGTCCTGAAGGACTGAGGCTTAGAAAAATAATTTTGATGCCACCTTCTAAATTCAGGACAAGTCTGTTCACATACCACTATCTCTCAAGTGTTAAAGAAACATAAGACAAGTCAAAAAGTGCTAACCTGACAGGACAATTATTTTAAGACAATACAACTCACCTCAATGTTCTCTGATTTTTTAGTAAGTTCTGCAGACCCAGGAGGCCTTCTTTTCTTTCTGACCAGTTGGAACTAGCACATCTGTTGAGGACTTCTGCCACATCTTCTGTCTGCCTCATATATGTAGGAATACTACCATTTCGTGAACTATAGGAGCGTTCTGAACAAGCACTAGAAGCATCACTATTGGCATCATCATCTGAATGCATTCCATATGATTCATATCTTCTTCGAGCAGGTTTTTTCTGTTACATGTAAAGATTCTTATTAGCAGTACCTAAAGGAATATACTGATACTTTGCAATTTTTACATCCAAAAAAATCTGGTTTTTGGTTTAAAACCAGTGCAAAGCATGCTGCTAATCACTGTGATAATACAATGTCATTATTTAGTTTTTCTTCACACGATTATGTTTTAGAAGTTAGAAGATGAAATATTTACTAACTATGGAAAGTGGTAAAGCATAATAAGGTTATATGGATGCTCAAATAATGTAAAGTGGGAGGTGATAAAAAATGTGGGTTTTCCCCCCTTTTCTTTCCCTTTTTCATGGAAAACTAAGAACTACCAGATTATAAATGAGCAGAGACTATACTGAAAATCTGAGTTGGTAAGAAGAAATATTACCTTTATAAAAGAATGAGGATGGATCAGAAAATAGACAATGGGTGAGAGAAAATGTGTTTTCCCCTATGTAAAGTTCTATTTTTCCCTGTCTACCTTCTCTTGCTTCTATTCTCCCCTTTTATCTCTACTAGCACTTCTCTTGTCGTTCTTTCTTCCATTATTCCCAACCCTCATGTTGCCTAGAGAAGTGAAATACAGACAAAAAGTAATGAGAACCTGTTCTGTTTACTATTATTTTTAGGAGGCAAGCTCCTTGAGGGTCTTCCAAGTTTTTCCCAATGTATTTATGCTGTCTCTTTGAATAAATATAAAGCAAGAATGTCAACTCTGTGACCCACGAGCCACAAGTGGCCCGGGACAGCTTTGAATACAGCCCAACACAAATTCGTAAACTTTCTTAAAACATTATGAGATTTTTTTTTTAAAGCTTATCAGCTATCATTATTGGTAGTGTATATTAGGTGTGGCCAAAGACAATTCTACTTCTCCTGGTGTGGCCCAGGGAAAACAAAGTTTGGACACCCCTGTAATAGAGCATATTTAGATCCCTTTGATTTCTTCACATATGAAGCTTATTATCTAATGTATGTAACTGCCAATTATACCTGTTTATCAAAAGTAAAATGAGAGAGAGAGTAAATAGCTTATTTAAAATTTCCATAGAAGAACTGGGAACAAATGTTTATGTTATCTAATATTTGGATTTAGGATGGTGAGTGGTAAAGATATTTCTATGAAACATGTTAATCACAATAATTTAAAACAATTCCAGGTTAGCTATACATTCTCCAAATTCTAAAATCTAAAAGAAATATAAATTGATTTTAATCCAAATAGTTTTATAATGACATTTCCATCACTAAATGCCTCACACTGACTTAGAGACATCAACTTAATTTAGAGTAACAGTAATGTCACATTTCCTGTGTTGGGCTCCAGGATCAGTATTATTATAGACATCTGTGTGAATGACAAACTCATCTGAAAGAAGTACTCAAGCTTAAAGGAGAAAACCCCAATAGGACACTCTATTCAACTGGTATCTCCCTTTCATAATTATATGTACAAAAAAACAAGATTGTATCCTGGGCCTGGCCCGTATGCTGAACTGGGGTGTGTCCTTAGATTGGTTCTCACCAGGGTGAGCTTCCTATGGGTGAGGCTCCCAGTTTGGCTCCTACCTAGGGCATGCTTTCCATGTGGGAGGCCCCCGGCTCGTAGTGGCGTGCCTCCCATGCAGGAGGTCCTGGCCAGTTACTGCCCTGTGCGGCCCTGTCCCACCTGTGGAATGAAACTATGTAGAAAACTAATGATGTGCAACTATGGAGACTGCTCTAGCCCTTCCTCCTTCTCTCTGTCTCTGTCAAAAACAATAAAATAAATATTTATAAAACAGTAAGTATGTCTAATGATTTTATTACTTAGTCAATTTTTTATAGATTTATTTTTATTGTTTTTGACAGAGAGAGAGAGAGATACAGAGACAGAGACAGAGAGAAGTTTTTCCACATAGTTTCGTTCCACAGGTGGGCGTGGGGCTGTACAGGGCAGGAACTGGGCCAGGGTCTCATCCTGGTGATAACTGAACTGGGGGCACTCCCCAGTTCAGCATATGGATCCACTCGGCCGGGGCCAGGATTTGATCCTTGGTCCCTGGGGCTTCAAAGTGAGTGCTTAACCCACTGAGCCATCCCGGCTTCCTTACTTTGTCAATTTTTTAATTAAAGACTATCACCTGTTAAATTGATAAAGCAAAGAAAAAGTTATGGTATCATAAGATGTCAGAAAAAAATCAATGTCTATACCTTAGTCCGTATGTCTCCTAAGAGCTGAGAGCAGTAAATTTTTAAAGAGAAAAATTGAAAATAATGAAGAACATTTTGCTAAACAGCACAATAAAGTAGGCATTAATAATGCCCATAATCAGAAACATTAAATTTTTTAATTATGTAGATACATAAAAAGTACTTATTAACAGGATATTATCTTTAATCTTGTCAATATCCTTTAGTCCAAAAAGAAATATCTAAGCTAGAAAAATATTCCCATAACTGGTTTTCCCAAAGAAAATTCAAATTTTATTCCAATTTGCATCCTTTTGTTGTGTCCAAAGTTAATTTTATTTGTCATTTTCCCAAGGTCCACATTAGGTTTAATAGTTGGAAAGTCTTTTTCTAAAAATTAAGAGTTAATGCTGGAATATCTACACTACACAAATGGAAGAAGACAGAATCAATTTATTGGGATTCAGCTTTTAGCCTGGTGGATAACTATTTCTCATATAATTCAAACACAACATCTTAGTATTTTAGTAATAGTTCAAGAAAAGCCTATTTAATTCATAAAATTTATGTCAGCAGAATTTAACTGGTAAAACCATCCATTAAAAAAAACTAGAAAATATAAATTGAAAAATACATTGATGAAGAATAGTAAATTTGAAACATGTGACTGACTTAGTATCATGAGAACAAGATATGATGAATATATTCCATGTCCAAGAGAACAAAAGTTCCTACTTATATTAATTTATTAAAAAAAGAATCAAATGCCTGAGGTAAAGAGAAAAATTTAGCACAAATAAAGTATTAGATCAGAACTACACACATGATTACAATGACCATATTATAGCTATGAGCAATGAATAATTTTTAAAACTTGTTTTTCAAATCTTACGGCAATATTGTATTTTATCAACACTGTTTAAGATGTACTCTACCGTCTTACAAAACTCAATGTATTTTTTTTTAGTTCGAAACAAAGATGAGGCCTTTTATAAATTCTGGGTAAGAAAATGAGTAAATACTTCTTAAACATAAAATTAATATACGTTGAAAGCAAACGTGTCATATTGAATTAACGTGGGAAACCGGTAAAAGCCAATTATATTGTTTCAAATGATACTTCCTTCATAATTTAAGTGAGAAAAACAACACTGATATATGTATAGCACTCTTCTGACAAAGATATCATGGATCTGTAGATTATGTTTCTAAACCTCACTGTTAAATGTGTCAGGCATGAAGAACCAGGAAGATAACTTAATTATATATAATCTGTCTTTAGACTGTACTTTTCATCAGCTGAGAAAATACAGATTAGTAAAAGACTAAACAAAATCCTACTCCAAAGCAAAACAATCCCTACATTCTTAAGGTTAAACTAGCCTTGAAATTATATGCATGTACTGTATTATTTATATTCTAATCTATATGCCCTGCACTCTCAGTGTACTATATAGTGCATAAAACACATCACCAGATTAAAGACATCAATATTAATATTCTTGATATCCCATCAATTACTATTGGCTCTGGCTTAAATTTCTGACCAATTAATAAAGATCAAGTATTAACTATACTGTTCTACTTTTGACAATGCCCACATCAAAATATTCCTAGATTCAATCTACAAGAAAGCCCACTCTGGTAGACCAACTTACTCATACATTAGTTTTGTAACTAGAGTATCTATTAAGATAAGGAAACGGAGAAGAGTACCAAGGCATCTGCTACTGCCTCCTCCACATCAGAACCTGTGTTCAGGACTCGCATTGCACTGACAGAAGATGACAATCGACTTGATTGGCTGATCCCATACCCGGGACCTAATGCATTAAAAGAAGAAAAACAGCTTTGAGAAAAACAGCTTTTTAACAATGTAAGATTAGAAAATTTAAAATTCTTAAAGGGGGAAAAAAAAAAAGAAAGGGGGAAAAAAAAATAAAAGAAGAAAAAAAAAAAAACCCAATGGGGAAAGCATTTTAAAAGCAATATTGCATTTTCTGGGTACATGTAGTTTTGGTCAAATAAAAAGGTGGAGGCAATTAAAATTATTGACAATGTGTGGACACTAAATTTAAGGAATAATAGCTACAATACATTCATAACCAGAAACCAAAAGAAAGCATGGCTGCCCAACTAAGGGTTTGCAAGTCTGTAGCCCTATAATTAATCCAGCTCTATCAGTGAGGCAAATCTCATCCATATGGGCGAGTCAAGAACAAAGTTCAATCCTCAAACAGATAATGATTAGTGAGCTCAATCATGCCACTAATCATTTACAGGAATTTACAAGAGAAAACCACTCTAATTATCATCTTTTTACCTTCAAGGTTGGTTGATTTCATTCTGTAACTGATACATAACATTTGATATTTGTTAAGCACTTACTATGTGTCCGACATCCTGAGGTATGTGAAGATAAACCAGAGAAGGGTTCTCCTCCTCAATACTACTATATAATTAAAACACTTCATCCACCATTTTGGTTTTTTTTTTTTTTAATGTACAAAGATGAGGTACATAACTAAGAATATAAAACAATTCTATATTTAAAAATGACATTAACATAATGCAATACATAAACGACGTAATGTAGAATTGTACACCTGCAACCTATGTAATTTTTACCAACCAATGTCACCCCAATAAATTTAACAATAAAAAAAATTTAGATTATACAAAAGAAAAATGTCCATCTGCTAATGAGAAAAATGTTCAAATAAGGTTGCTGAAGGAGAAAAAGTTATTTGGGGGAAAATAAAAATATCACAAATGATTTCTTCTCCAACAAATTGAATTTAAATAAAAACAAATCAATTTTAAAACATGAATATTATTCAATGAAAACTGAAAAGGATAAAAGTCTGAGATGAATGTACAGATGATAGTGATAAAAATGTACTCATCCTTCACCTGAGGCCCCATATACATCAGGGGCGTAGAGGGCACCAGTAGATCTGGAATGGTGTCTGGAGGCTGGAATAACAGGACCATACAAACCTCGTCTATTACCACAGAAACAAGGAATAATGGCAGCACTACAGTTGGGCAAGGAGAGGTAGTTAACACTGGTATTACTATTCATAGTCAAGGATCAGAATATTGCCAAATAGGTCAATTGAACATTAGCACTGCAACATCACCCTTGACACACCATGGATCTTAGACCTATGGGGACAGACATAAGCCCACAGAAGACAAAAAAAGTGATTATTCAAATGAAAGGAAATGTCAAAAGTACAAGCACGAGACAAAAAATGATCACTGTAGTTAAAAAAAAAAACCACTATGGTAATTAGTAATCAATAATAATCCTATGTCTTCTAATCTTGAACCCAATGAAGCAGTTATTACTATTCCATTTTACAGATGGGTAAACTAAAACATAGAGATTAGTTAACTTGATCAAAGCCATACTAGTAGTAAGTGATATACCTCAGTATCTGTACTCTTTTAAGGCCTTTGCTCTTAAACATTTTATACTTGCCATCTTCACATTACTCAAAAGATAACGTAGCTCATTTATATTAACATAAACATTTTCCATATGGTTCACAGAACACAAATTCTAAATTCAGTAGATTATTTAAATATCAAAGCACACTGAACATAAAAAAATAACAATAATTTAATCAAAAAAACCTGAAAATGTGTGATGTCTCCCTATATTTATGATGTTTATCTAAATGTACTGTATTTAAAATTTTAAATCTTAAAATCCTTATTTTTTTATAACACCATCAAGTCAATCTTTTTCTCACATAGACAAACAAATAAGTCAGGAAAAATTCATTTTATATTTAATAAAATGTATTACTCTTGGGGAAGCCGGGATGGCTCAGTGGGTTAAGCGCTCACTTTGCAGCGCCAGGGACCAAGGATCGAGTCCCGGCCTCGGCCCGTGTGAACCCATATGCTGAACTGGGGAGTTCCCCCAGTTCAGTTCTCTCCCTGTCTCTGTATCTCTCTCTCTCTCTCTCTCTGTCAAAAACAAACAAACAAAAAAAAATGTATTACTCTTATTTTAAGTTACTCTTCTTCAGATATATTAAAAAGAGCAATTAAAATACTTTTATTACATGAATCACTTTCTTTTGCCACAGGACTGTAATGAACAAGAAAATAATATAAAACTTGAAAGGATTAAACAGAATGCTGCTCAAAATTTTTAATCAGACTCTCAAAGGTGACTGATATCACTAGTTAAAACATACTAAGATATATAGTTAGTTTAAACTTTATCCAACAGAAATTATTTCTAAAATGTTGAGAAAGAGTTAATTGATATGGCAATGGTTTAATGGATGAAAATCTCTGAAAGACATAAAATCAACAGTTATCTGTGGCTGAAGATAACAGGTAAGGGGCACCATTCATGAGCTTGTCATAATGTAAGCCTTTTTTTTAATCTTAGTTCCAGAAATATTAATATATGAAAACTAAGGGTGCAAGTTTCAGAGAATTTCAGCTTTGCTCAGCGCTGATTTATTTTTTTTGATGCTTTAGGACCCTTGTGCTATAGCTGAATGGATGACAAGCTACGGATCCATTTGCTCAATGGCAATATTCAAGTTCGAAGCAACCAAAGGATTCACCAAATAAACCAAGTAAGGACTTCAGAATACAGGCAAATAGAGTAGAAAATAGGAACTAGGAGGATAACCCGATCTCTGGGAATACTATGCTTAATCTTTGTGTAACAAATAAAGTTAATCAACTACCTTTACTGTGTAGTATCCACATATAAATAAAAGGGCTAGAAAAATCATTTCTTCTAAAATTAGTTTATAATTAAAGGCTCAGTTATCTTTAATCGAAATAGAATGTTTCATTAGAATCAGAAAAACTGCTTCCTGTAACAGTAAAATTTAAGTGATTTAAATTGACAAATGGAGGCTTTGAGATGAATTTAGAAAATTACTGGCTAGATAACATCTCTCTAAAAACAGGCATATTAATTTTTAAAAATTAATTGTTGGTTATAAATTTTCTCTATTATACAGGTTTAAAAGGTACAGAGGAAATATATTTTGGTTTCTTCCTCATATCTCATTTTCTAATAATTCTACAGTATTATCATTACTCAAATGTAGGTATTACAACCATTACTAAATCTAAGATTCTTGCCACTAAAGCATAACAAAAGTATTTCTAGGTAAGCAATTAGAGCTTCAAGGGCTTCAAGGTAGAGGAGCAGTAGCAGTAACAGAGGTGGCCGTGATGATGATCACAAGGGTACCAAGCACTGCTCTGGGGGATGTTTTTCATATATTATTTCATTTATAGCACCTTCAAAATAAGCCTAAGAAGTACATGTTACTATTATCCTAGTTTTACAGATGAGTTCCCAGATACAGAAAAGTTACAGAGCTGGGGTATGAACCCAGGCCATCTGACCCTACAACTTTAAGCATGCTCTTAAACTACCACATCCCCACTCCACTTCCTTCAATTCTTAAAGGTCACATGCTTATTTTATACAAATGTAGGATTTATTTCATTTTTTAAATATATACATAAGGATGTAATATGTATATATTAATATATATCTATATGCATGTATGTGTGCACATGTGTGCATGTACATACACACACTCTACACACTCAGACTATTTATTGCAATGAAGTAAAAATGTCTCTGGCAAACTATAGAAAGGAAAACTCTTTGGCACTTGGGACATATGGCAAAATAGCAAGGGTTGAGGATATTCCTTTCTGTGTCCCTAGCTCAATGGGGTTTTCTGGGTCAGTACAGGACAGTCTAGTGATATATTTGGACCAAATGACCCAGAGAACAAGAAATTAATCTCTAGAAAGTCTACATTAATATGTCTATCAAAGGAAATAAGAATTCCAATAGACAATGACTAGAACTCTGTTCTACTTAAGTGTCATAAAGTCTAAACAGCAATTCTCTTAAGTATTACAGTTACCTACATGTTATGGAATTAAAAGAAAAATATGAAATGACTATAAATATGTACATATAAACAAAGTACTAGTTAAAACATTAAAGGACCATGCAGAAGTTCTAAAGATTTTCAAAATAAAAAAATACTGTCTCTCCAATTATTCTAAAATACTAAAGATTAAAAAAAAAAATCATTTAACATTTTTATAATAGTGTTTTATAAAAGCAGTATTATAATCAAGGTTATAATACAATCTTTATAATCGGGACAGATAGGTCTTATAGCAGTGACATGACCTGAGTCATATTATATGGGAAACAACTGTTTTAACAGCAAAATACTATAAATGTTAATTCCTCCCATTTTAATAATTAGTTCATATATTATTTTTATAGTACTTTCCATTAAACTAAGTTAAATGTTTAAGTTGAAATGTCAATAATACTGCTGAAAAAGGCAAAAGTATTTTATCAATCTAAACAGTTTATATTTCATTTGATTAAATATTTAAATACAATCTTTAAATTTTGTAGGTTTATTTGTTAAGAAAAATCTTGAATTCAATATTTTGTAGTTTAAATCTGATATTTAATTATGTTTATATGTCTAATTTACTCATTTAAGTAAATGTCAAAGGAATGTGCCAAACATATCATCGCCTTCTGACTCTTTTTCAAAAAGACAGAAAAGGGAGGTGAAATACACTCGATTAAGAAAGCTAAATCCGGGTATGCTGAAGTTATCAGATAGTGATAACAAAAGAGGAAAGCAACGAAAGCAGAAAGCAACGAATGTACCCCACACCCGCCCAAATACTTACCGAGGGGCTGAAAAGAGCGAACAGGACTTGTATCCCGGCTGCTCTCCCGACTGGCTTCCCGGCTGCACCCTTGACTCACACTTGGTCGAGGAATACGACTGCTTCGGGCTTATCCAAAGCAACAGCATCATTGAAAGGGAGAAAACAGAAAATAGCATTTGTATTCATGATATTTTGGCTTTATTTTTCTTTCTTAAAAATTGACCAATTGGGGAAGCCGGGATGGCTCAGTGGGTTAGGCGCTCACTTTGCAGCGCTGGGGACCAAGGATCGAATCCCGGCCCTGGCCCGTGTGGACCCATATGCTGAACTGGGGAGTTTCCCCAGTTCAGTTCTCTCTCTCTCTCTCTGTCAATAAATAAATAAATAAATAAATAAATAATAAAAAAAGACTTTAAAAAAATAAATAAAAAATTGACCAATTATTTAAACTTCTCTAAGGTTGGGAAGAAAATTACTCTTGATGAAGCATTACTAGGAATATAGTTAAATTTCTTGAATACAGTCCTCTAGTTTGTATGAGTTTACAAGAGTAAAATCATATTTTACTAAAATAAAAAGGTTGAAAATAAAAGACTTAAAATATAAGTGAACTATACTTTCAAGATAAGCTATTTCAATTTATAACTTGTATTGAAACTTGTCTTAAATTTTAAGTTGTTTTCCTCTAACTCAAACTTGTCCAACCCACGGCCCATGGGCTGCATGTGGCCCAGGACAGCTCTGAACATGGCCCAACACAAATTTGTAAACTTTCTTAAAACATTATGAGATTTTTTTTTTTCAAAAATTTTTTTTTAGCTCATCAGCTATTGTTAGTGTTATGTGTGGCCCAAGACAATTATTCTTCCAATGTAGCCCAGGAAAGCCAAAAGGTTGGATGCTCCTACTGTACCTTAGAAGTACCTAATCAAAAACCTAAAATACAAAATAAAAAGTCCCAAGTCTCACATAAAGAAATCTTACCCACTGACAGCCTAGATGGACTAGCCTCTCTGCTACAACCCTGGCTCCGTGGTATCTTGCTTCTTTTCTGTGCTGAGACTGAATTCACCAGGATTCTCTGAACACTGGAGCTCACAGTGGACAGGGCTGTTGTGGTCAGAACTCTTCCTGGAGATCCAGACCGGCTGCCAGCTGAACACCAAACATACACACAAATGGTAAGATCTGAACTTCAAGAGAACTTGTTGAAAAGTTAAAAACTCAATACATACATGAGAAAACCGTGGTAATATAGCAAGGTCTAAGTCCAAAGAAAATGAAACGAGGAAGATTTATATATAAACATAGTCTGGAAAACAAAGGTATACCTTACTTACTCAGCATGAATGGTTAATCATGTAAAATATATTTTCAGTTTTGGGGGGGGGTATAAGGCGCTATGTTTAATAAGGTCAACACTTCTGTTATAATTTTCAGAACACAAATAGTGTAAAAGATTTCCAAAGAAAAAACTTTCTGACAATACATTTCAAATGGCTAAAACCATATATTTAAGAGGAAAAAAATTTTCTATTACTGCTATTATTTTTGTTTAAAAATATAATGAAAATTCGCTTGTTAAAAGTTTGCCTGCCAAGATGCATCTGAATGGGTATAACAAAGTTATCTATCTTGTTACCATATATGTTTTTAAATGTTTACAAAATTAAATTTTAACTTTTTATAAAATGGAGCCAGCTGAAAAGGAAACTTCCTTTTTGCTATTTGCCTTCAAATATCAAAGGGATTTTGGGCAGCAACAGTCTGGTATTAGATGTAGAAGTACTGAGGGTAGGGCAGGACTAAAAGGCAAATGTCAAAGAAGTTAGACCCTTTCTAAAATAATATAGTAGTTAGTTTTGGAATGCAAACAGAGGCTATGTGATCCGGGAGATAGAGAGAACGAGCTAGACAAATCTCAGACACTAAGGCAAGGGTTAAAAAAAACATTAAAAAGCATGTTTTTAAACTAGAATTGGATGGGTTAACTTTTAAAGGTATGAGATCTTTGTCAATCAAAACATTTTGTCCGCATTGAATGAAAAACAGCCTATACCAGATAATTACAAGATATTATAAAACCTAACTCTAGATTCTGAATGGTAGAATTACAAGAAAGTTAAGCCGGTACTTAAATCTTCAAGAAAGCAATTTTCCCCTTTGTTGGCACTACTTTTCCTAGCCAATAGGAGAATTTCACAATTCATTTCCATAGAGCAAAGATTAAAAACTCCAATGCAAATAGGAACAATCAGGGAATGCCAATGAGGGTAGAGTGCTGAGTGTTCAAGGCAAGGAGTAGTGATTTTTTTAGTCCAGCCAGCTGTCTTAAAGTAATACTGGCCAGGTGTGGGGATTTTTAAAGTAAATAAATAAAAGCTTTTTATCATGCTGTATAGACCCAAAAATAAATAAATGGAAGCAGGCTAGATGTGCCTATGGGCTGCTGACCTGTGACCCTTGATATAATTTTCTTGGCATGCCTTACTGAATACAATTTAAATTCATGCTTAATTCCCAAACTTGACCAGCACACAAAATGAAACTTAACTTCCACTGGTTATACCAATACTGTAAAATAAGTATATCTGATAAAACAAAGAACTTACTATCTGAATAGAAGGAATCTTAAACTACTGTAGAAAAATTTTTTAAGTCTACTTTAAAACGATGGCTCATTTGAATTGTTTCAAGATGTTTCAGATGAAGAATCTTTAATTCAGGTTTCTTTCCATTAAAACCTTCAGGATATTCACAAAGCACCTACTTCTCCATGCAGTGTCTAAACTAAACATACCCAACAAAATACCCAAACACCCAACATGCCACAAACTCACAATGCAAGATAAGCTGATGAAATATTTTATGGGAACACTTGCAATAATATAAAATGCCTAAATAATGAACTGAACACGTACAATATAGTATTCAGTTAAAATTAATATAAATTTGGGGTGGAGGTATTGGTAGAGGATCAGAGTATTCCTTGAAGTGTGGGTCTATTCAGCAGACAGAAAATATGCAGCAGAGAAGTAGATTACTCCAGCTACTTTAGATTTATTAAATCTATCAAAATAATATAAGCTCACTCTCTAATTCATTCATGGCCTCTCCTAGGAAATAAAACTGTCAGTATTCATTTTGTTTTATCATGGCCCTCTCTTCTCCAGTGCACCTCCTGAGCCCTACCAACAAGTATGATAATTTTAGTACCTATGATTCATTTGGAATTATTTATACTTAGAAGAAAATATCAAGGCCCTTTCCCCAGCAAAAAACTACAAGGATAATTATTTCTTTTAAGAAAATCACAGAGTTGATAAAAAAAGGGGCATGATGGGGATGCCAAGGATGGCTCAGGTTGAGTGTTCACCTTGCAGCATCAGTGTGAGCACTGAGTCCTGGCCCTGGCCCGTGTGGACCCATATGCTGAACTGGGGTGTGCTTCCCATATGGGAGGCCCCCAGTTTGGTTCTCAATGAGGGGAACTTCTCATGTGGGAGGCCCCTGGCTTGTGGGGGATGCTTCCCATGAGGGTGGCCCCCACCTAGTTCCGCCCTGTGTGGCCGGCACCCACCTGTGTGGAATGAAACTAGGTTGAGAATTGATCATATACAACTAAGGAGTCTGCTCTGGGCCCTCCCACTTCTCTCTGTCTCTCTCAGTTAAAAACAATAAAATAATATTTTTTTAAAAAAGAAAAGGGGCATGCTGTACTTAAATTACCCTTCACATTTCTCACTAGTACCGCTGGCAGAAAGTAGCACTAATACTGTGTTACTAAAAAATTCTAATTTGCAAAATTTAAAATTTGATACTTAATTTCTCTTGTATTGCCTTAAGTTTTCAAACTACCACTTTATACTTTTTATGAGATATTTACAAAGCATTACTAAAGCTCCTTTGCTTTTGAATGTTTATACCTGGGGAATCAACTTGGATAATTTTAAAAATCCAGGGTTTTGTTAATAAAAGACAGGCCAAAAAAAAACAACAACTCATAATTAAAAATATGACTACAAAATGATGAAATATTATATGCTAAAAATTTCTGCTGAATAGAACCCTTGATAATGAAAATAGGTGATCGAACAATAGATGCACACATAAAGTCTATAGATTCTTACCACCAATGGTATTAGCAGATTGTGATCCTGAACAAGTATAAAGGCAGAATTGGGGTAAGGGTTATAATCCATGGAAAGGGAAGGAGCAGATTTAAAATGGATAGCAGATGGAAATAAAAAAGCTTCAGTCAGTTTTTACAAAATAAAAATCCCTAAAGCAAACTAAACAAAACAAATCCCCAAACCACAGATATCTTTAGTAAAAGCAATGCATTTAGTAATCTTTACAGCTGATAAACTGAAATCTGACACTTATGTATAAAGCAGATGAAATGAAGTTGCAAAAAATAAATGTAATTCTTCAGCTTTTCTTCTCATGGCCTAAAACCTAAATAATTAAATGTTTAAGTTTTTATTATTTAAACATTTAATTTAAACCTATGAATAAGGAAAAACACAACATCTTATAGCTGAAGAAGAATTACAAAAAAAAGCTACAAATTTTCTTTCTTAAGACACACAGAAACAAACAAATAACAGACGGTGGGTTGGGTTGGGGTGGGGAGACAAAGTTTCCGACAGCTGTACAATCATTTGTATATAATCAGTCATCACCAACAACAAATAAGATACAATCCTTACATAATTCTGGAAGTCTTTCCACTGGATCTGCTTTTATTTATTTTGGTTAGCCATCAGAACACACCTGCTTTGATCCAACAGTTGTTGTTTTTTTTTTTTTCTAAATGGTGATATAAAAATATGGAAAGACCATGCAAACCTGAATGGATTACTTTACAGCAAAGTGATGATGGAGATCACAAAAATATTTATATGCAAATACATTGTAAAGAAACTTGCATCAAATTATATAGGGCCACAATACCTTTATTTAGAAGAATTTGGAATGGAACATATAGTCATTTGAATAAATCAGCAAGCAAGCAAAGAAAAGCCTCTCCGATATGATTTAAAACCTACGTGATTATATAATGAAAATGTCTTCTAATCTTAAAAATCTTATTTAGATCTAAAAGCCTATTAGTATATACCCACTTTGGGAAAGGATTGAAGAACTGTAGACTGGATTTCAAAGAGAAAAATAAAATGTAAAAAAATTATGCCACATCCTACTGAAGTGACTAGTAGTTCTAATATACCTAAAAGAGAAGTCCTTAACTAATCTATTTAAAAAACATATACCGTATTTTCCGGCGTATAAGACGACCGGGCGTATAAGACGACCCCCTAATTTTACAGCTAAAACATAGGTTTAGGCCTATATTCGCTGTATAAGACTACAGCCTCGGAAGTGGGGGGGTAGTCTTATACAGCGAATATAGGCCTAAACCTATGTTTTAACTGTAAAATTAGGGGGTCGTCTTATACGCCCGGTCGTCTTATATGCCGGAAAATACGATACAAAACAATTTGAATCTTTGGCATGAGTTCGGTCTTCATGATTTAATTTCCTCTTAACCATTATTTATTTCTTGGCTTCCTGAAGGTCATAAGAATAACAAGATACAGAGGTACGCAATAGGAGTATAAAATTCAGTTGACATTAGGTTAAGAATAATGAGGACAATTTTATCCAGCTAAAATACATAGAACTCTGGGTCCAGGCACTGTTTCAAGGGCATTAAATATACGACATCACTTACTCCTCAAAAACAGTCCTATGAGATTATCCACTTCATTTTATAGATGAGTATACAAGAAACACAACTTTATAAAATCTAGAAAAGTCATGATTAAATTTGGGCTCTAGTATGACTCTAGAGTTTGTGATTTAAATCAGTGCTCTTCAATCGTTCTTATAACCAATTCACTTGGTGATTGTGTTAAAGACTGAATTCAGTAAATCTGTGGGGGCATGAGATTGTGCATTTCTAACTAGCTCCTAGGTGATGCTGATGCTGGTGTGGGCACATTTGGAGTAGCAAGGCTCTAAACTTCTACACTATGCTGCTAAAGATTAAATTATTTTAAAAACACAGTATCAGGGAAGAATGTGATATCATCTAGTCTTGTTTTGGTTGGGAGAAGAGTCTTTACCCAGAGAGCATTTGTGATTTTATTATTTGTAAATAACCCTCAACTTGCAAACCAATTTTACTGACTATTTCTGCTTTTTTTTTTACTCTTGTTGAGTGCTCCCATAGCTACTCTACCTGGATTTTTAGGCTTTGGAAAGAAGAGTATAATCTGCTAGGTGGGACTTATGTAATCACCATGTAGACCTTTTCCAATCCCTGCTATCATTTGCCTTATTCCAAGATTCAGAAATCAAGTTTAAAAACAGACAAATAGGGAATCTATATGAGGGAGGAACTCCCAAAAAACCAGAATTTATTTATAAAAATTGTGTATTTATTCTTACATGTTTAAACTCAGTCACTTCAAAGTACTGTTTGTGTGATGTATAATACACCGAATGAGATGCTTTTTCCACTGCTCAAAACAGTTTTTGAACTTGTCAGTTTGGATGCCTTTTAGTGCTCCTGCTGTATTTTGTTTCACATCTTCCACACTGGCAAAATATTTCCCTTTGAGGCCTTTTTCATCCAGGAAACAAAAAAAAAGTTGCTCAGGGTGAGATCTGGTGAATGAGGAAGGTGGGACTTGGGGGCCATGTTGTTTTCTGGTCCAAAACTGCTGAACATTCAGTGTGGTGGGGGCAGGAGTGTTGTCATGCCACACGTTATTCATGTAAATCACCCATTGTGAAATGGGCAAACACAATGAGTCTCCAAAAAATATTCACTGACACCAAATACAGCCTCTCACAACACCAGCTGGTAGCAACTAATGCAGATGGGCTCCTAGAACACTCACATAGTGGAGAAGCCTGTACAATAAGGGGCCTGCCCTCCTCTAGAAGATGATTCCAGAATTTTTTGGTCCCCCAACCTATCTTGAAAAATCACCTAAACAACAGTGTGAGATAGTTAAATCTCTTTCATTACAAAATAACCAAGTATGTAGACTAACTTAAAAATCATTTCCCTAGGAAAAATTCTTAAGAAAAGCAAAAAATTTTTAGAGATAACTGATTATGAAAATCTCTTGATAAAGAAGGAATGGGAACAAACTCAATTAAATTCATAAATATCATAAGTGTATATGCTACTATTCTGGAATACGTAGAAATGAATCGTTCACTTTACCCATGCTTCAAAATTGTGCTTTATAATAACTGGGCTTTTGGAGAAACTCAGCATCCAACAAAATAGTAAAAATATAAATCTTAAATTTAACAAGGAATGTAATAGAATTGGTCATTTTGTTTCCTTACTATGTATCAGTTTATAGCTGTCAAAAATCTAATTGTATTCTAATAAATTTGGGGGAGAACATGAAGAAATTACATATCTGTCCTTGAACAGCATTAGATAGATGCAACCAGATTTGTTGCTAATATATGATAATTATTTTGCTTCTAAAAAGTACAATTTTCCACATTTGCACATTTCTGAGTAGACTGGAAAACCTTAATGCTAGGAAACCTGTGCTTTTAAAATATCTCCAAGCAAAAGGTTGTACAGCAGATGAAGTTTTTCTTTCTAAGTGGCAGATATCAATGATGCAGCCCTAGTAACACACCAAAGACAAGACAACACTTACTCAAAAAAAATTCCAAAACATGCACAACTGACCCAAAACATTAAAAAAAAAAAAATACCTTCATTTTTGTCAGGTGATGATGAACCTAAAGTATAGAACAAGAACTCAGTATGTGGCTTGTCTTTTTAAAAATTAGCTTTGTCTTATCCACTGGTCAATCTCCTAATATACAATAGACAAGCAACACACTTATCCCAACATATCACAAATATAGTACTGCTAGGCAATACGTACGCTGTGACTGAGACACCATTTTTGTTCGACTTCTTCCTCTAGAATCTGTCTTGGCATTTCCCATGCCAACAAGTGGTGCTGAAAGCTTCGCTCTCATCCGACCTAAGGAATAAAATTATTTGCATAATTAGAAATTTTTTTTCTACAATATTTAGTAATGAGGGAAAAATATCTCACTATAATCTTTCTAATTGGGTATGCTTTTCAAGTATTGTTAAATTCTAGTCAAGTAATCATCAATTATAAGTTTCATTTTTCTTAAAATTTTAAAAATACATACTGCTTTTTATGTGTTAAGACCATAAACTTTCCTTCAAGTTTGATAAAAGTAAAATCAAACTAAAAGATTTCCACTCTTAGTTTGATTACTCTAGTAAAGAAGAGTTATTAAGATAATTACTATAAGCATAACACTTATTTTTTAATCAGCAGTCCCAATTTTAAAATTTCAGTATCAATAAAGTTTATTCTCAAATTTAAGTTGTAGCTTTAAATATGAACCTAACCTTAGAAAAAACAACCTAAATAATCCTTTTGGTTGAAAATGTATTTTTAAAGTAATTTTCAAGAAAAGGTAAAATACTTGTTCATTTTATCCTGTACTAAATATCAGATTACTAATATATATGGTCATGTTTACCATTCTCTTCCCCAACCAACCAATTTCATTTATAAAATGATCTGAGAAATACTGGGTGGCACTTTTGTCAATACATTTCCTTCTCTACCTTCCAGTTGTACTCCTTTCTCTTCAACTTCATCTGCTCTCCATAAAACCAAGTCATAAACATTTATTTCTAGAACCAAAGGGGATGCTTATCAAAGTCGTTAACTGCCATTAGTAAAAACAAAAATATATTACTAGTAAGTACTTTGGTGTTCTTAAGCATCAGTCTCAAGCACTATCAAATCAGAACCAATACCAGGTATAATCATAAAGAAGGGCTCAGAAACCTTCTTATTGAAAGTTATTAGCCTCATATGGCTCTATTAGTCAGGAAAAAATATCTGAAGAGTAAGAGAAAATGACAAAATTAAAAACTTAAAAAAAATTACGACACTAAGAAATTAAGATGGAACAAGAACTAAGAATAAAACAAAAGCAAAACCATAAGAATAGCTGGTAGAATCCGAGCATTCTATTAATTACTTTAAGGCATCCAAGAAGCCTACAGTTTGTTCAGGCCTTTCACCATTTTAGAGTCTTTCTAGAGTAGGACATAATGTTCTCCCGACTAAGAAGTAAAACAGATAAAATTATTATTTTTAAAATGAAGAATTTATCTAATATGAGAAATTAGGATAAGTACTTTGATACTACCATTCTAAATTATAATGCCACAGTGACAGAAATCATTTTTATAGAGTATTCCAACTTAAAACCTAAAATATGAAAATATTTCAAACATATTAAATATGAAACTAAAATACAAGTTTACTTTGTTTTATTTATATCACAAGAAAGTGTCAGATCCATGTAAAATTTAGGAAAAAATGTGCATCCAATCAGAAGATTAAGATAGCCTTCAGGTAGGAGAAATAGAAAAACTGCATTTTTCCTTTCTACAAATTCAAAAGCAATAAATAATAATTTTTTAGAAGTAAACTGGCTAAGTAAAATATTGTATCTAGCAAATTATTTTGTAATTTCAAATTTAAATAATATACGGTATGCAATTCTCTTTATTAATTCAAAATCAAAGATATATTTGTATGCTGACTAAAATGCATTTAAACACTGATATTTAAACTCCAATAATAAAGCAATGGCACATGCTTCCCCAAAGTATAAATGAACTGGCATAAATTAAAAAATAAACAAACAAATACAAAGAATATTAATGTTACTATTAAAAAATTCTACTATGTGCTATGTTTATACTAGATATTATTAAACATGTTAAGCAATTTTGAGTTTCAGCATGAGATGATTCAAGATACAAAACAAAAGTCTAGGTTGAAGAATTAAAAGAGAAAAATCCACATATATAAATAACACAACCAAACATAAAATGTAGAAGCTACCATGACTGGCAAATTACATAGATTTGCAAAAAAATTAGCCTACTTTATTTTTAATATTTAATTCCTACTAATAAATATATTAATGTAGAAGTATTTGTGTTACTGGTAAAATGTATAATTCTTACCATCTTCAGATGCTGTTCCTAAATAAGAGAAATAAAATAATAACATTTCAACATATTCTGCCAATGCTAATGTTAAGACCTACTTCACGTCACCCGCCCAAAACTAAAATAAAACAGTAAAAACAAAATCTTGTAGTCTGATAGTCCTTAATTAACTTTTAAAGGTTCATTTTGAGGAAAAAAAAATGGAAGTAACCTAATGATTCTCAGCACAAAAAATTGTTAAAGCTAGACAACTGAAAATTGCAAAATTACATAACATAAACTTTTATCTGCTGTATTTCGTACCTAAAATTTGAAGTGGTGAAGAAAATTAGAGAAATTAATCACTCAAACAAGATGCAACTCTGTCATTACTTCTCTTTGAAATGAATATTTTTATAGCTCTTTCCAGAATAAGAATACTTTTTGTGCATTTGCAAAAGTTAGTCCACAAAAAAAAAAGAGAAAAAGTAATTGAGAAGCATGGGAATCAAAACCATGAGCTAGGCCTCATTAACCAGATATTTTTGTCAAAGCATTACAAAGACCATTAATTCAAGATTTATGTGTACTCCCTAAGATGCCAATAAAAAAAAGCAAAAACAACTAAGTACAAATACTACAATTCACTACTAGTAAAGGGCAATCACAGATACGTCTGTGTGTGTGTGTGTGTGTGTGTACAGACATTGCTAAAATGTAGGCTTGAACATCAGTGAGAGTAACACATCATATAACACAGATGATTCCTCAAATAGGATGATGTTTCTGACCCAAATTAAGAAAATATTTTGATTTGAAAACTGAGAAAAATTTGTTTTCAAAAGATCCAGAATCTCACCATCAGAAGTGATGTTCAAGGATTTGAAATATAGACTATCTCTTGGTGAGCTTTCATTTCATTCAATGATTTTACCAAAATTTATGAAATACATTAAACACCAGAGAAGCATAGAGACTGATAAAAGTAACACTCGTGGATCCAACCAAAGATTAAATATACCGTTTCATGAGAATGAGAGATATATCAATTCAGAGTTTACATAATAATTGAAAGAAAAACATACAGCTCTCCAATTTTCCTAGATCTCACAAGTGTGACATACAGATTCACTATCTTCTTACAAGGTCTTTCAAAGAAGTTTATTTCCTATGGATTATATGCTGCCTAGTATAAGACAGAAAATACCATACAGATAAAAAAAATACCATATTGAACCAAGCCACTAGAGATAAACTATAATCACTTGAATACTGAAATTAAAAAGGTAAAGCAAAGCTTAAATGTGTTACTCTTCAAAGACAGCATCTGTAACTTGTATTTCATGTTCATAAATAACCCCATAAATCTGTAAAATGTTATTTGTCTCTCTCTGTTCAGAGTCCGTAAATTAAAAAGTTGAAAGATTCCTTTCAATTCTTCTAATATCTCAGAGAAAGATAAGAAATCAAGACTGTTCTAAGAACTTAGGCAAAAAGATTTAAAATAATTGATTAAGCTTACAACAAACAGCAAACATAAAATAGATATGCCTAACCTAAAATTCAATCAGAGAATTATGTAGCCATTTCCACATTAAGAGTGCTGTTAAATAAGCACTCTAGTTTTAGAAATTAAGAAAATGAACAGTTATTATACAAAATCCAACAGCGATAAAAATCTTTAGTAATAGAATTAGGAAGATCTTACCATCCATCTTGTCAGAAGTATCCTCTTTGATGAAAACAAGCAAAGAACAGAGGAAAACTTAGTATATTAGGAAAAAAGGATTTTTATAAAACCCAGAAAACATTATTTTAAACAAGACAGAATTTATAGCATAGACATATATATGAAGTTTGTTTTCAACTACAGTGATGCCTTGGAATTCGAACTTAATCCGTCCCAGAACCCTGTTGGAGTTCCAAAACATTCGAGTTCCAAGATGAGTGGGCGTTTGGATAAAGTTACGGGCAGTACAGTCGATGTGTCCCACTAGAACAATGTGTTGGTGTTTAGATTCCAAAGCAGCATTCGGACTCTGAGGCAAAACTGGCTTGATCTTTTGTTCCGATTCCAAGTTGTTCGAGTTTTGGGGGCATTCTGATTCCAAGGTATCACTGTAAAATGAATTACTGATTGTCTTCCAAGACACCAAGCTTCTTCTTCAGGATAAAGTTTTAAAGGGTAAACTTCAAAACACGCAATGATTCATTCTTGTTGCCAAATAATCTGTACTTTAGTGGAGCAGAAAAACCCAGTGGCAACTATTTTAAGGAATGTATAGAGTTAAATATTGAAAAATTACAGTAACAATTTTCAAATGACTTCCAAATCTAATCTTAAGGATAGATCTCTCTCCTGAATTCTATGCCACTATATCTCAATGCTACTAATGAATATATGTATGTATGTGGTATATATATATACCCACATACATACATACATATGTGTGTGTGTGTGTGTGTGTGTGTGTGTGTGTGTATATATATATATATATATATATATATCAATAGTGTAGTGGTTATCTGAGGGTAAAGGGGAAGGTGAGTGGGAGAGTAGGGAGGGGCATCAAATATATGGTGATGGGAGGGGAGCTGACTCTGGGTGGTGAGCACATAATGCAATGCATAGACAATGTAATGTATTGTACACCTGGAACTCATGTAACTTTTGCTAACCAATGTCACCCCAATAAGTTTAACAATAAAAAAATAAATAATAAATAAATTTCTAGGGGAAATGTAAAAAAAAAAAATTTATATATATATATATATTTACACACACACACACACTCATTCATATATATATATCTCACTATACCACTATGCATCCCAAACACCTCCAGTTTGATGTTTCACAAGAACTTCAAACACAAAATGCATGAAACTCAACAAACTTTCAGGTGCTCTTCCTTTAAGTAATCTATCAATAGACTGAGAAATTCTGAGTATAGAAGCATATTATCTCTGGATCTCTGGCACTGAGCAGAGTGTCTGGCAAAAACTAAGTGCCTACTTAAGTGTTTGCTGAAAAACAATGGATAATTCCCTTTGACCCATAAATATTCAGCGACGATAAGCATGGCTCAAAGTAGAATAAAAGAGAGTACAGCGTTACATTTATATATAAGAAAGCTGAGGGAGGGAGGGTTTGGGAGGGGTAAAAAAAGGAGGAAAGGAAAGAAGAGAGAAAAAGAAATAGAGAATGAGAAAATTCATTATCTAAGTCCTAGAAAGAGCCTCAAGAAAGCAGCTCGTTGTCCCTGAGTGTGAATGTGGGCCAGATGAAGAAAAGAGGACAAGAGGGACACCTTTCCTTTCTGTAATGCAACAAACAAATGAGCAATTCAAACTTTAAAGAACCAAAAGAAACAAATTAAGTCAATCTCATGGCATTATTATAGACTTTCTTATGAAAAACATATGGCTGTAAATTGGCTTTTTGCTCCCCTTAAAACATTTTAAATATGGAAGGTGCCAAAAATGTATACACGTTAAGAAAAAAAAAATTAAAATTGTAATTCTCAATATATACCGTTAACAAAACATGAATACAAGTCATATTTGACTTCTGCAATTACCAGAGGTGCTCAAGTGGTCACCATCAGCATTCAGACATTTCTTTTTTTTTCCCCTTTTTTCCTTAAGATTTATTTTGTTTTGAGAGAAGGTGGGAGAGAGAGAGAGAGAGGAAAGAGGACCCAGAGCGGTCTCCATCGTTGTATATCATTAGTGGTGACAGTTTCATTCCACACAGGTAGATATGGGCCATGGGTAAGAACCGAATTGGGGGCCTCCAACATGGGAGGTGAGAATCTTCGCTGCCACCTGGTTGAGCCGCAGTTGAGCATATGGGTTTGCACATGCCAGGGCCAGGATTTGATCCCTGGACTTTGCAGTTACAAGCACTCAACCTGTTGAGCTATCCCAGAATCTCCTATACTTCTGATTATGGTAAACTAATGCAATACAAGTGTCCACTTGTATTGACATGCATGCCGTTTCAATTTACCATGTGTCTCAAACTTATCACGAATGCATGCAACTGTTAGGCATGTTGGAAGTTCTGTTGCACAGTCATGCCTGCATTGCAGTACTTCCACACGCTTCTTGAATTTGAAACACCACTTCAAAATGGGCTTGCACTCCTTGAACAACCGTGCTTCTGCCACTTTGAGACTAGCATTCATTTAATTAACACCATCTTTTGAGCGAAACTCATACTACACATTGCTATTGTAATGTGTATACAATTTTTTGACATCTAATATATATTTTTTCTGGTAATAAAAATAATAGGTATTAAATACATTTTTATTTTTAAGACCCAGGACAAATAGGTGTTATTTTTTAGTTTTAGGTTTTCTAGTTTTCCACCACTTAAAAAATTAAGATTTAATTTATGTAGCATAAAATTCACTTTTATAGGGATGTCAAGATAGCTCAGCAGGTTGAGCACTTGCCTTGCAACTGCAAAGTCTGGGGATTGAATCCCAGGCCTGTCCCATGCAAATCCATACGCTGAACCGTGGCACAACTGGTGACTGCAGGGATGGTGGCAAAGGTTCTCATCTCCCATACAGGAGGCCCTCAGTTCAGTTCCCACCCACGAGGCCCCACCTGTGTGGAATTAAACCATGTCACAACTAATGATGTACAATTATGAAGATTGCTCTGGGCCCTCCACCCTTCTGTCTCTCTCCCCTACCTTCTCTCAAACAATAAATCTTAACAAAAAAATTCCCTTTTATAGTATATAATATGGTGTTTTTAACATATTCACAAGGTTGGACATCCCTAATTATCATCTAATTCCAGACTACTTCTTATCACTCCAAAAAGAAATTCTGTACACATTAGGAGTCACTCCCTATTCCCTTGATACCCAGCCCCTGGCAACAACTAATTTACTTTGCTTCTAGGCATTTCATATAAATGGAAACAGACAGTACGTGGCTATCTGTGTCCGACTTCATGTTTTCAAGGTCCATATGTAGCATGCATTAGTATTTCATTTTTATGTACAGAAGTTCCCCCCGCACCCATCCACAATTTCACTTTCCATGATTTTAGTTATTCGCAGTCAACCAAGGTCTGAAAATGCTAACTAGAAAATTCTAGATTTTAATCTAGAATTTTCTAGTTAGAATTATTTTCTAATTAGAATTTTCTAATTAGAATTTTCTAATCTCAGGTCACAAAGATCTATACCTATGTTTTCTTCAAAGCTTTATAATTCTAGAATTTATAATTCTAAATTTTATAATTTATTTTGGGTACTATGATGAAATCTCCTATTGTCCTGCTCCATCCATGCAGGACGTGAATTATCCCTTTGTCCAGTGTATCCACACGTATATACACTACCCACCTGTTAGTAGCCATCTCAGTAACACAGTCCTTGTAGTCCAGTCACTTTTACTTTACCTAATAATGGCCCCAAACACAGGAGTAGTTTTACCGGCAATTTGAATATGCCAAAGGGAAACCATAAAGTTCTCTTACATGAAAAAGTGTGAATGTATTTGAGAAAATAGTATATAACAATGTATTCTTTTTATGTTTGAATAATACTCCATTTCATTGTATGGGCATACCTGTTTAAACATTTATCAGTTAATGAACATTTGGATTGTGCCTACTTTTTGGCTATTATGAATAATGTTGCTATGAACATTCATACACACGTTTTTATGACAACATTTTATTTTTTGGGTATATAGCTAGGAGTAGAACTGCTAGACCACATAATAATTCTATGTTTAGCTTCTTGAAAAATTGCCAAAGTATTTCCATAATGGCTTCCCCATTTAACATTCCCACCAACATTTTCACTATATTTCCATTTCTTCATATCCTTGCCAGCATGTTACTATTCATTAAAAAAAACAAAAACACAAAAAACAATACCACCCTACCCTAGTGGGTATAAAATGGTATCTCATTGTGCTTTTGATTTGCACTTTCCTAATGACTAATGATACTGAGCATCTTTGCATATGCTTATTGGCAATTTGTATATTATTTTTAGAGAAATGTCTAACCAAACCCTTTGCCCATTTTAAAATCGAATTGTCTTGTTACTGAGTTCTAAGAGTTCTTTATATATTTGAAATAAAAGTCCCTACACATATATGTGATTTGCAAATGTTTTCTCATTCTGTGTGCTGTCTTTTCACTTTCTTGATGATGCCCTTTAAACATATGTTTTTTATTTTGATGAAGTCCAATTTATCTCTTTTCTTTGGTTGCTTATGTATTTAGTATAGTATCTAAGAAAACACTGCCTAATCTCAGGTCACAAAGATCTATACCTATGTTTTCTTCAAAGCTTTATAGTTTTTACCTCTTACATTAGGGTCTTTAATTAATTTTGAGTTAATTTTTTGGATATAGTGTAAAGTAGGGGTCCAAATTCATTCCTTGGCATGTGGCTATTTAGTTGTTCCAGTACCATTTGCTGAAAAAAAACCAAAACACAATTCTTTCCCCACTGAATGGTTTCAGCATCCTGCTGAAAATCAGCTGACCATAAATATATGGGCTTATTTCTGGATGCTCAATTCTATTACACTAGTCTATCTATATATCTACCCTTATACTAGTACCACATTGACTTGATTACTATAGCTTTGAAGTACTTCCTATTTTAAAATAGGAAGTATAAATCCACCAACTTTGTCCTTTTTCAAAACTGTTCCATCTATTTTGAATCGCTTGCATTTTCATATGGATTTTAGGATCAGCTTGTCAATGTCTAGAAAAAGGCAGCTGAACTTTTGATAGGAATTGCATTGATGAGTAGGTTAATTTGTCATTTTAACAATATGAAGTATTTTATTTTATTTTGTAAATTTTATTGTTTTGACAGAGAGAGACAGAGTGAAGGGGGAGGGCCCAGAGCAGTTGTAAGTAGTTGTAAGTCATGGTTGCGTATCACAGGTGGGCACAGGACTGCACAGGGCAGGAACAAAGCCAGGGGCCTCCAGCATGGGAAGCTCACCCTGGTGGGAACTGAACTAGGGGTACACACTCCAGTTTAGCATATGGGTCCACATAGACTAGGGCTGGAGCTGGTACTTGATCCTCAGATCCTGGGGCTGCAAGACGAGCGCTCAACCTGATGAGCCATCCTGGCATCCCCATGAAGTCTTTAAGAACCTGGATATCTATTCATTTATTTAGATTTTCCTTAATTTAACAAGGTGGTGTAGTTTCAGTGTAAAAATGTAAAACACACACATACATACTCTCTCTCTCTCTCATGTCTCTACCCCCAGGTTCCTGGCACAGAGCTCCTAAACTCTTCTGATTTCCTAAGTGATAAGATTACTATGAGTATCTTTTGTTCTTATATTTTGGTCTTTGACACTGATACCTGACAAAGAACTCCCAAATCCCTTGGAATTTTCTGGGTACTAGGAGTGTCTCTGGTTCTAAGGAATCAATTCCTGGTGGGCTCCAGAACAACTTTAGGATGGAGGCTAGTCACCAGAAAGGTGAAGCCATGATTTGAAGCGTGGAACTTTCAGTCCCATCCTTCATCTTCTGAGAAGAAGAGAGGGGCTGAAGATTGAGTTAATGATCAATGATGCCCATATAATGAAGTCTCCACAGAAATCCTAAAAGCACATGTTCAGAGAATTTCTAGGTTGGTGAACATATCAATATGCCAGGAGAGTGGCACACTGCAACCCTATGGGTACAGAAGCTCTTGTATTTGGGACACTTCTGAACCTCATCCCATCTATCTCTTCATCTGGCTATTCATTCATGTATGTTAATATCCTTTGCAATAAACTAGTAATCTAGTAGGTAGACTGTTTTCCTGAGTTTGTGAGCTGCTCTAGCAAATTAATTGAACATGAGGAGGGGGTTATGGGAACCTCTGATTTACAGCCAATTGGCAGCAGCACAGGTGACAACCTGGACTCGCAATTCATGTCTGAAGTGAGAGAAGGGTAGTCTTATGGTATTAAGTCTTTAATTTGAGAGGTCTGTGCTATCTACAGTTAATGTCAGAATTGAACTGTAGGGCACCTAGCAGATGCAGGAAAATTGCTTGGTGTAGAAAACCCACATATCTGGTGTCAGTAATACTATGAATGTGAGAGTAAAGGAGAAGCACAGGTGTGGTTTTCCCTAGAGTAGACTTATAATGCTTTTGATATATTGATTCCTAAGTATTTTATTATTTTTGATGATATTGTAATTTGAATTTCTTTTTTTTTTTTTTAAGAACCGTTTTTTTTTAATTGTTTTTGACAGAGAGAGAGAAATACAGAGACAGAGAGAGAACTGAACTGGGGGAACTCCCCAGTTCAGCACATGGGTCCGCATGGGCCAGGGACGGGATTTGATCCTCGGTCCCTGGTGCTGCAAAGTGAGCGCTTAACCCACTGAGTCATCCCGGCTTCCCCAGAATTTCTTTTTTTTAACTTTCATTTTTGGATTATTCATTGCTAGCATTTATAATTCAATTGATTTTGGTATATTGATATTGTATTATGCAACCTTGCTAAACTCATTAATAAGCTCTAGTAGTTTTTTTGTGGATTCCTTAGGACATTCTATATATATATATATATATATATATAAATATTCTATATATCTGTATATTTAAGGTTATGTAAATATAGTTTTACTTCTTTCCCAATCTGGATACCTCTTATTTCTTTTTCTTGCTTAACTGAACTGTCAGGAACTTCCATGTTAATGTTGTTAGGAAGGACGAGTGTACATATTTATCTTGCTCCTGATCGTGAAAGAAAGCATCCAGTCTTTCACGATTCTAGCTGTGGAGTTTTCACTGTTGCTCTTTATCAAGTTCAGAAAATTCCTTTCTATTCTTAGTCTGCTGACTATTTTTTATCATGAAAGAGTTTGATTATCAAATGCCTTTACTGCATTTACTGTGCTTATCTTGTGGTTTTGTCCTTTATTCTATTAATACTCACATGGTATGTTGATTGGTTTTCACATATTGAAATAACATTGCATCACTAGCAATGTAATGTTTGTAATACAGAAAAGTTTTATGAAAATTTCAAGCATTAATCAAGTCTTTGATACATCTATGTTCAGTCCTATATCTACGTATAATTTTATACAAATTAATGAGATTATTACTATGCACAGTTTGGTAGTCCATATCATTTAATCTGCACTGATAATATGATCTGTTAATGGCTGTGTAGCATATATAAGCATATTCCATAACTTGCGGTAATCATTCTTCCTTTGTTACATCAAGGTTGACTCTGATAACATGTATTACATGAATAAAAAATACAAATATTCTTTTTTATTTCTGACATAATTACCTATAAATAAATATTGGATTACTGATTCAAAATTCTGAATTTAAAGGTTCATGGGCATTATTATTGTTATTATTTTTTTAATATTATTATATTTTATTGTTAAATTTAATGGGGTGACATTGGTTGGTAACAATTAGTTTCCCGATATACAACTCCAAATCACATTACCCATGCATCGCATTATGTGCCCAGCTCCCAGAATCAGGTCCCCCTCCAACCCCATATATCTGGTGCCCACTCCCCCCTCACCACACAACTCTCCCTCCCCTCCAGGTAAGCACCAAACCATTGAGTGTGTCCATAATGCTGGTGCCCTCTCCCACCTCCCCTCCCTCTCGCCCTCCCCCTCCTCCCTTTCCCTCAGGCAATCACCAAGTTATTGAGTGTGTCCATAGGTCTCTGTGTCTTTGTAACTTTCAGTTTTATATTCCACCTATGAGTGAGGTCGTATTTTTCCGGATTCTTTCATTCTGACTTATTTCACATAATAAGATAGTCTCTAGGTCCATCCCTGTTGCCACAAATGACTGTATTTCATCATTTCTTATCGCTGAGTAGTATTCCATTGTGTAAATGTACCACATCTTCTTTATCCAGTCATCTATCGAAGGGCATTTTGGTTGTTTCCATGTTTTGGCCACTGTGAACAGTGCTGCGATGAACATGCAGGTATAAACATCTTTAAAGATTAAGGTCTTCAGGTTTTTTGGGTAGATGCCCAGTAGAGGGATGGCTGGGTCATATGGTAATTCCATTCGTAATTTTTTGAGGAATCTCCATACAGCCTTCCATAATGGTTGTACCAGTTTACATTCCCACCAGCAGTGTATGAGGGTTCCTTTTTGTCCACAGCCTCTCCAGCACTTGTTATC